>CATKHJ010871593.1:0-11236 GCA_949750685.1 Vernicia montana
AAGTCTTTTTGTATAGATGATTATTCAAATATAGATGCTTCATGGTAAGGTATTGAATGATATATGTAATGGAAATAGTCTTATGGGCCTTCTAAGCATTAAGCTTTTGAAGATGACATTGTAATTGAATATTGAATGTTATTGATGGATATGGATTGGTATAGTTGTTTGGTTCTGATCTTGGGAGATTGTATGATATGGATATAGATGATTGATTGATGAGGTTCCTACGGGTTTTCAGTGGCCTTAAGCCTACCCATGCCCTAGGATCGTCATGGCTCGGAAGCCGGGTCGTGACACCTACCTCACCTACATAGTCCACATCCTACTCTAAAATAGAGACCATCTCCATA
Organism: Vernicia montana; assembly: GCA_949750685.1. Taxonomy (NCBI): domain Eukaryota; kingdom Viridiplantae; phylum Streptophyta; class Magnoliopsida; order Malpighiales; family Euphorbiaceae; genus Vernicia; species Vernicia montana. The sequence goes on from CATKHJ010871593.1 coordinate 354, forward strand.
TACAATACTAAAAGAGAACAATCCGATTCCAAGAAAGATTGGACACCTTGGATACACCTCTATAAATAGTGCCCTTCTCTCCATTAAACAGGTAACGCAATTCTAAACACTTCTTAGTAACTAAGAGCTCATTAATCTCCATCTTTTCTGACTTAAGTGTCTGAGTGGTGCCCAGGCACATCGCATGGACCCTTTAACCTGTTGTCTTGCAGGAACAGAAGATCGCCTTCACGTGTGCTAGATATCGAAATACTTTTTGAGCACATCAATTGGTGCGGTAAGCGTGGAATACCACCTTAAAGATTCAATCTTGATTTCTCAACAACATTCATGGATCCGAAACTCGGTGACAATGACCTAGGCCTCAACTTATTCCCTGACCTTTCTAAGAATGAAGAAAATCCCCAGGCTAACCATTAGTGCGGTCTTGCCTTACCCAACCTAAATGACCCTATAAATTTAAATAACCCAATCACAGTGCAAGCCACCATGCAAAGCCTTTTGATCGCCTTCACAGACTTCACTGCTCAGTTAAAGGAATTGAAACAAGCAATAACTCAATAATCCCAAATAGCAGCCCCAGCAGTAGATCCACTCAATCTTTTGAATGGAGATACTCAGACAAACTAAGGAAATAGAGATACCGAACCTTGGTCAGATGGAGAACAAGAAGAAGACCCATAAAAGTTAGAAAGGAAGGTTCGGGAAGTCATGACAAAGATAGGGGTAAGAGTGAACGAGATGGATTTTTCCCTACGAATAGATTCGCCCCTCTGTGATAGCATTATTATGGCAAATTATCCCCCAAAATTTAGAATCCCCACCCATATGGAATCCTATGAGGGAACTACCTGCCCTAAAATCCATATCCATAAATTTCGAACCATGATCAATGCTCAAACTCACCTAGATCATGTTCTATGTAAACTTTTCCCTACTACACTAAAGGGCTTAGCTCAAGACTGGTATCAAACCTTACCTCTAAAATCTGTCACATCCTTTGCATAACTTTCCACCCTCTTCCAAGCACGATTCATCACTTTTATTACCCCTAAAAAGATATCAACAATCGACCTACTGAGTATCTTTCATTGAGAGGGGGAAAGTTTGAGGAAATATGTGGAACGCTTCAATAAGGAGGCAATCCAAATTGAAGACCTAAATAAAGATATCGCCTACACATCAATGCTCCATGGGACTTCAAATCATAATTTGAGAAAAGAGCTACTGTCCAACCCTCCTCAAACTATTTCAGCCTTAATGGCGATCGCCCAAACACATATCCGAATTGATGACAGAATGAGAGATTTTAATCAGAGGCAGATAAAAGAAGGAAACACATCAAGAGGGAAAGGAAATCAACAGGGTGATCGCTAATACTAACCCAGCAGAAATAATGAAAGAGGAAGTAGGCAGGGGGACAGAACAGAAAGACCAAAAGGAAGCAATAAGCAGTTCACCCCACTAAATGTGAACCGATCACCTGTGTTAATGTGGATTAAGGACAATGGCAAAAAGGTGCAATGGCCTCATAAGATAAGGATATCATAAAGGAAATATAGGCTGAATTCATGGTAGTAGACATCTCCTTCTCCTACAATGAAATCATTAGGAGACCAATCCTTTTCGGCATATTGCAGTAACATGCATCAGGTACCTCATGATAAAGATCCCAACTTCCACAGGAATAGCAGTTATTAGAGGTTGCCAAGAGACAGCCAAGTGAACTTATTTTAATGCTTTAAAAGGGGTCTTCCCAACACTGCAGGCCGAACCAATAGACAGCTCAAAAAGGAACAAGAAGGTAAAGCCTAAAGGCGGACTTAAGAAGATAGAAATCTGTATAGAAAAGATTATATAGATCGAATCCACACTGAAGAAAGAAATAAATTTTGAGATTAGCAGAACCTTATAGAAGAGTTCAAAAGACTTTGCTTGGGAAACTAAAAAACTAACAAGGGTGAGTAAAGAAATAATCACCCACAGGCTCAGCATAGATCCATTTGTCAAACCTATAGTGCAGAAAAAGAGAAAACACTCACCCGAGAAACAGATAGACATCGCCGAAGAAATTCAAAAGCTTTTAGAAGTAAGGGTTATCCGGGAAGTATATTATCCAGAATGGTTGGCGAATGTTGTGATGATTAAAAAACCAAACGGGTCGTACCGAATGTGTATAGACTTTACAGATCTAAATAAAGCTTGTCCTAAGGATAACTACCCCTTGCCAAGCATCGATCAATTAGTAAATTCAACAGCTGGGCATGAATTATATTCATTTCTTGATACAAAGGCTGGGTATCATCAAATTTAGATGCACTAATCAGATGAAGAAAAAAATCATTTGTAATATATCAGGGGATATACTGTTATAGAATAATGTCGTTCGGGTTAAAAAATGCTGGGACGACCTATCAGAGGTTAGTCAATCACATGTTCAGAGATCATATCAGCAAAAACAGAGAAGTCTATGTAGATGATATGTTTATCAAGAGTAAGAGAGCTGAAGATCAACCCAAAGACATAGAGCGGGTTCTGAGGATCCTCAAATCCTACAATCTAAAACTGAACCCTGAAAAAATGTGTTTTCGAAGTTCCAGCTAGAAAGTTCCTAGGGTATATGGTCTCCCAAAGAGGAATCGAGGAAAACCTTGACAAAATTAAAGCGATCCTCAAACCTCCTAGCAACAAAAAAGAAGTTCAAAGGTTGAATGGGCGAATAACAGCACTTGGGCGATTCATCTCATTTTCAACCAAAAGATGCCAACCATTTTTCAAAGCATTGAAACACCTAAAGGACTTCCAATGGACAGAGGAGTGTCAAAGATCCTTTGAAGAACTAAAAAAATTTCTGACTAGCCCTTCCTTGCTAAGTCACCCTATATCTAAAGAGGAGCTCTACTTATACTTATCCACAACTACAGACACTATAGCAGCAATATTAGTAAGGGAAGAACCAAGAGAACAATATTTGATCTACTATGTCAGCCGAGTTCTCCAAGATGCAGAACTGAGATACCCGACCTTAGAAAAGCATACCCTAGCACTACTAATGGCCACACAAAAATTAAGACATTACTGTGAAGCACATCAGGTGATAATCCGAATTGACCTACCTTTAAGAAAAATTCTATAGAAACTAGAGACATCATGGTAAATCTCAGAATAGGTGGTCAAGATTGGAAGTCTAGGCATAATGTATGAACAAATAAGGGTAATGAAAGGGCAGATACTTGTAAATTTTGTAACCGAACTAACCCCAACTATAGAGAACCACAGGGTATAAAAAAAAGGAAGAATGGGAGATGTTTGTAGATGGTGCAGTAGGGGCAGAAGGATATGGGATAGGGATTGTGATTAAAGGACCCTATAAATTGGTAATTGAATACACATTCAAGTTGAATTTTTTGATCTCCAATAATGCAGCAGAGTATGAAGCTATATTGAAAGGTCTCTCTTTGGCTAGAGAAATTCAAATGAAAAACTTAGTAATCTATAGCGACTCCCAGCTAGTGGTCAACTAGGTCAATAACAATTATGCAGTCAAGGAAGAGAGCCTAAAGAAATACTCAGAGCTAACCCAGCTAGCCTTAAAGGAAGGAGAACAGTTAGGAGGAAATTGGATAATAAGACAGATCCCCATATTAGAAAATTGCAGATTATAGCAGCAACAGGGAAAACAGGAAATTTAAAGAAGATCCCTATATAAATCCAAAATTCCCCCAAAACAAAGATACAATCCATAATGCTAGTGGAATGGAAAGGAAGTTGAATGGAGCCCTTTGTTTTGTACTTAGCAGAGGGCGCCCTCCCTGAAAAAAGATCAGAGGCAAAAAAGGTGATAAACAAAGCCAACAGATATAGCTAGTACAAAGAGGATCTGTACTAGCAATCCAAAACTCATCCTTGGCTGAAATGCATCCGCCTAGAGGATGGTGATTATGTGCTAAGAGAAATTCATGAATGGATAAGTGGGGCTATGAAGCAAGCTCCAACCTCATCAGAAAGACCCTTTTTTAGGGATACTACTAGCCTACATTGAAGAAAGATGTAGTAGAAAAGGTTTGCCAATGTATTTAGTGTCAAGAACATGCACTCGTTCCAAGGCAACCTTTAAGGGTACTCGCTCCCATTGGATGCGTCTGGCCTTTTGAACAATGGGGCATCGACATCTTGGGACCTTTCCCTCCTTCAATAAAACAGTACAAGTTTTTAGTAGTGGCCATCGATCACTTCATAAAATGGATCGAAGTCGAACCCTTGGCAAAGATTACCTAACAGAATGTTATAAATTTCTTCTGGAAATTAATTGTCTGTAGGTTTGGTACACCAAAAATCGTTATATCAGATAATGGCAAGTAGTTTGATTGTACTCCATTTAGATCCTTCTACAGGGGCCTCCACATCGACCTACGATTTACTTTGGTAGCTCACCCACAGACCAATGGCTAAACAAAGGTAGCAAACCAGATCATCCTCCAAGGATTAAGAAAAAGGTTAGATGACAGAAAGGGTAAATGGGCAAAAGAGTTATACAGCATACTTTGGAGTTACCGAACCATGCCCTGATAACCAATAGGGTGTGAAGCCTTGCCCGAGCACCAGTCTGATCCTCTAAAGGAATCAAAATGCTCTTCGGGAGAAGCTCCACTCAATTTGGAATCCGCTGTGAGTTCTTGGAAAATTGGAATTTGTATTTTCGCTTTATGTGACAAGAAATCGCCACTTTAATTTTATTTATTTTTAATTGGGAAAATTAAAGGAAAACCTAAATGAAATGACTCCAAATTTATTTAATTTGTCCAATGGAAAATAACTAATCCATGAGTGACCAAAGTGGGCTCGGGGATCAGGGTTTGGTAATAAACATTAATTTCTCTTTAGTTTGGCTCAAAGTGCAAAATAACTTTATGTGTAAAGGATGATTTTCATACATGAATAGAAATAAAAATGATGAATGAAATAATTATAAATGATGCAAATATTTATATGGATGACAAGTTACAAATGAATAAATAGAAAATAAAATATGATAAGAGGATATTTTCTCTAGCCCTTATGGGTACTAGGAAAATCACATATTCATCAATTAATTTAATAAAACAAATATAAAGCAATAAAATAAATAAATAAAAAGGGAAAATATTATTTAAAATATTTTAGAGTTGATACCTTAAAGATGGCATGCCTGCGTATCCCTTTGAATGGGAATCAAACCCCACGCAGTTCTCTCTTCTTGCGAAGGAGGGGTTTTACTCAAAAGAGGTTTAATTTGGTTTATTAATTTAATTCAGATTTTAAATTAACAAATTTTAGATCTTTTCAGTTTTAGATCCAAATGAAGGCAAAACTACAGGATAAATTCTAGATCAGAACTTAGAATTTAATAATTGCAAGAGAAAGGAATTTTACCTTTGCTTTTCTTGGCTTTTTCGCGAATGGGGCGAGCTTGTTGCCAGATCTGAGCTCCACTTCGGGATTAGGAATTCAAAATGAATATTAACAATTTTTAATTGAAATTATTTTGGTATGTGATGGATTTGGATATGGAAAAGTGATTTCAGTGTATCGAAATCGACAGAGCTTTAGCTATAAATCAAACCATTCTCGAATCCATTCTCCTCATTTTGAAGATTTGAAGGCCTATTTATAGAGGAGGGATAGTGAGGAGGTGGGAGGCGGCATCGGCGGCATGCCGGCCGATTAGCCGGCACCCAAATGGTGCCGCCTGAACCAACCCTGATCTGGTTCAGGTCTGGTTTGATTTTCCTGCCCTCGATTTTTGCACTGTTTTGGTTCGTTTTAGCCCGTTTATTATCCGATTTGGGCTTGGTTTGATTCTATAGGTTCGTAACTGAATATTGGTCATCTGGGGGTGTAATTTTAAGGGTTCATAGCTTGCCTCCTCATCAGAATTGGCTTTTTTCGAAAAGGCAATTCTGATGATAGTGAACCTGGGGAGTATGTTTGGAGTAAGTGGAGTAAGGAACAAAAATAATGTCCAGGTCAGTGTTTAGACATGAAAGTGATATTTCCTATCTATTTGGGAAAATAAAAGTTATAATCCCAGTTTGGTTGGGAACAAGATCCTAAGGCTATCTTAGGATAGGTCTGATTTTGAAAACCTAAGTCAGATTTAAGGTATGGATCCTAAGCTTGTCCTATGATAGGTCTGTTTTTGAAATTGAGATTGATTGATGCCAGTATGTCTTAGCAATTCTACTTGATTGGTTTGGGCAAAAGAAATTCCCCTTGGTATGTTGGGAAGTGGTCCCAGTCTGAGTCTAGGTTTCATCAAAATTGATCTATATGGTAGATAATTCTGAAGATTTAAAAATGATCCTATCTAATAGGATGATTGGATGGATTGGTCTATTTTGGTAGGAGGATGGTGTCCTTTTTTGGCAGGAAAAAGGTATTAGTCCCTTCTGGTAGGACAAGGAGAAATAATGAAGGTCCTCTCTGGTAGAAGTTGATGGTCCATCTTGTTTCAGGAGCTTTGATTAGCAACCTATTATGAAATGAATCTGACTATGCAAAGATTATGATCTAGATGCCTTGAACCTTTGAACGGTCAATTTATATAAAAGTACTGATCTTTGTAGAAGAGGATGCCCTCATTTTGGAATGATAAATGACAGTGGCTCAGTTGTTTAGCCCGAGGTTAAAAGTCAAGGCAAGGTCAGGTTTTGGCCCTTAGAGGTCATGCTTGGAAGGCTTAGTTAGGTATGGCTTGGAAGGTTATCTTGGAAGGCTGGGTCAAGTTTAGCCTTAGAGGGATCAGTCAAGTTTGGCCTGTCTTGGAAGGCTGGGTCAAGTTTGGCCTATTTTGGAAGTGATAATGTTTGAAAGGCTCAGTCAGGTTTTGCCTAGAAGGTGAAGATCATGCTTAGAAGGCTCAGTCAGGTGTGGCTTGGCTTGGAAGGCTAGGTTGGGTTTTACCTTTGGGAGAGACTTTATGGGTTGACTTTGTGTGACCCATCTGTTAAGAGTCTGCCTCTGGATATGACTTTGGAGGTGTTTTTTACCAGTTGGCTTGCAAGCTTGATTTTACTTATCCAAATGACTTGGATTTTAGAGATGTTTTTGCCAAGGAGGTTTTTGGGCTTGGAGGAATAGTATGACTTACCAAGGTGACTTGGGCTTGAAAGAACTATCTGATTTGCCAATGTGGCTTTTGGGCTTTGGAAGGACTATCTAATTTGCCACTTTGAGTTTTGTTTGTCCAAGACCTTCAGGGATGATTTGCTCGGGATGGGCTTTTGACTGGTTTAGGCCATTTTGAATCAGCTTAAGGATAATAGGCCTTTAGAAGCCATGACTTGACTTTTGGTTTTGCCAAGGAAAATGGGCTTTGAGGATTATGAGTCCTGAGAGACTTGGTATTTTTGGTTCTGCTGATGGGCTTGGCCCTTGTAAGATGATATTGTACTAAGGGAAATTGGGTTTTTTGTGGGCTTGGCCCTTGAGATTTTACCAAGAAGACTTGGGTTTTTGGTGGGTTTGGCCCTTAAGATTTTACCAAAGAGACTTAGGTTTTTGGTGGGCTTAGCCCTTGGAAGATTTTACCAAGGAGACTTGGGTTTCTAGTGGGCTTAGCCCTTGGGATTTTACCAAGGAGACTTAGGTTTTGAAAAGATGGTAGGCCTTATCTGGCTTAGGCCCTTTTGGTCAATGTTGGGGAGGTTGTATGATTTTGCTTTTGTAGCATGACTTATGGAGAAGATAAGCACAGCTTATCTTATTGTCTGAGATTGAAGAGACTCTTAGAGTGACAGGACTCTTAAGAAGACACTGAATTGATTTGGATGATGACTCGAAAGACATGCTCTTAGATGGATGGTAAGAGCAATTTAGCTTTTGTGCTAAAAGACTTAACAGACGTCTTGAAAGGTATACCTTTAATGAATGATAAGGGCTACTTAGCTGTTTGAGTTAAAAGATATGATAGATGTTTTGAAGGATTTGCCTTTAATGATTGATAAGGGTAGCTGTTTGAGCTAAGAGACATGACAAATGAAAGGAATGATATGCCCTCTTTAAATGATAAGGGCTACTTAGCTACTTGAGTTTAAGAGACATGACGGATGATTTGACAGAAGATGATTCAAAAGGCGTGCCCCTTAATGAGGGATTTTAGCTAGAGGATGATGATTTAAAGATGATATGCCTTTAATATAGGATAAAGAAAATAAAGAACATAATGATTTGATCATAATGATTTTTCTTTAACTCTAAATTTTGCCTAAGTCGCCCTTTCGGGTTTTCGACTTAGCGAGCTTTTTTAATGAATTTTGGCATTTAAGGATTATTCCACCATGATTTGGGCTGTTTTTTCCTTTTTCTTGGGGCTTTAACCTTTGTTTTATACCATTCCATTGAGTCTTGGTCCAGAGAGAAATCTTGTGGGGACATCGTGTCCTTTTTGAGATTGTTACCCCCTGTTGAGTTGTATGTTTTTTATTACCAAAAGTGCAATGGGTAACTTCATTGGATTGCCTTTAGCTTTGATTGCTTTTACTAAAGAGATCACCATGTGATGTTCTTCATTGATTATCCTTTGGTTATGATCTGGTAAAGAGATTGTTGATGCAGGCATAAGAATACCTCAAGTCTTGATTGTTCCAAATCATGATGGATTTCATGGTGAAATGCAAATGTTTACCAAAATTCATTGATGGATTTATTTTTTTATTTTTTTATCAGATTAAACAGGAAAGATGATAATAGAGAAGTGCATATAAATCTTTTATTGCAAAAGGAGAATATAGTATAAGACTCATACTCATAGATGACAAACTCAAACTCGATTTTAGGTTTTTGAACATGGACTCAGACTCAGACTTGGATTCAATTTTAGACAAGTCAGATTAGCTGAGCTTGAACTCTTCCATAACATGCTACTTAAGTAGAGGTGAGGTGAAATGAGGTGGGGTTTGTTTTCCACTTTGGTGAAAATGTATGGAATCATGGCTTTAAGTTGAGATGGAGGTATGTCGATCTTAGCCTCAAAGGTCATGGGATTCTGATTCTTCATTACTATTCAGATCAGTGGTGGAGAATTTAAGTTGAAATGATCTGCTTGGGATGTAATGTTCAACCCTGGATGCAGTTGCCACCAATGCTTTGAAGGTTGGCAAGCATTGGGTTACCATATGGGTTTGGTAAGCTGGGAGTAGGTTCTTGACAAGGATGTCCACCTGTTCTTGTTCAGTTGGTCTGTTTACCATTTGAGCAGCTTTAGCCCTCCACCTTGTAAGGAATGTGGAGAAGGACTCATTCGAAAGTTGTTTGGTGGTTTCCAAATCACGCCTGGTGACATCCACTTCACTGTTGTAATGATATTGCTTGATAAAGGCTTGACAGATATTATCCTATGTCCTTTTCTAGCTTTTGTCCAGTGAAAGAAACCATCTCAAGGAAGAACCAGTTAATGATTACTGGAATAGTTGTGCAAGGAGTTCATTGTCGAGTCCTAAAGGTTGTATTGCCCCCACATATATCATCAAATGGGTCTTAGGGCAAGTAGTTCCATCAAATTTCTTAAGTTCAGGCATCTTGAATTTTGATGGAAGTCTGGCCTCAGGGAACAAGACTAAACTATCCATATCAATCAAGTCATTGTGGAGTTTTAAGGTTTTGATGGTTTTCTCCATCACTTTAAATTTCTCCATGTATATTCTCAGGTCAGGATGAGAGAAATCTTCGTTCCTTTGAAAATGATTCGCAGGAGATGAAGTAGTAGGTTGAAAATGCTTGGAACCTCACTGGGTTGAGGGATACTAGTAATAGCCTTTCCCTTGTCTGTAGGGTCAATGGTTGTTTTATTTTGGGCTGGAACAAGATTGGCCCGGTTCAGATTTTGGGTAATTAGTCCAAAGCTGTGTTTGGATTAGTCGGGTTAAAGTTAGCTTGATTAACCATGGTCCGCACTTCTTCGATGATGGATTGCTTCTGCTCTTCAAATTGGGCTTATTGAGCATTCAGAATTGCTTGAAAATTTTTCTTTTGTTTCTTAAGGAGACTGGTCATGAGTGTACTTAGGGCAGCCATGTAAGTTGGATTGGCCATTGATACCTATAAGCAAAACCAAAAGAAAACTCAGTAAGTAATTGGTGAAGAGGTGATATGAGTAGGGGTATACAGACTCTGGGGGAAAAGGATCCCCTATAGTGTTGTGGGCCAACTATCATTGGGCTTTGAGTATATGGGCCAAAGGTAATGGCTTTAGGGATTTTATCAAGGTCTTGGGCTTAGGATTGTATGTTGTGCCAAAGGTATTGGTTTTTGAGGATTTCTTTAGGCAGGATGGGCCAAGGCTTTAGGCTTAGGGTTGTATGTTAGGCCAAAAAGTATTGGGCTTTGGAAATTTTGACAAGGTTTTGGGCTTAGCATACTGAGCACAAAGGTATTGGGCTTTGGAAATTTTGACAAGGTTTTGGGCTTAGCATACTGAGCACAAAGGTATTGGGCTTTGGGAATTTTGCCAAGTTTTTGGGCTTTAGCATTTGCATGTTGTGCCAAAGGTATTGAACTTTAAGATTTGTGGGGCGAAGGTGATTGGGTCAAAGTGAAAGTGTTTGACCCTTCTTCATTTTAAGGTTCCACTTAAAATGAACGCATGTTGTGCAATATAGATGTGTGATGAAGATGCAGTTGTGTAAGGTTTTTGCTTTATGGAACATACAACCTAAGGTTAGGTTCTAGGTTCATTACATGAAAAGGCTTGGTGGCTTGAATTAGGTACCCGTCACACTAGAGCAGCTATATACCTAACCATATGTGAGACAAGGAGCGACGCGTGGGTCCAGCGGTCCGTGTATACTCGTTACACCTTTAAAAAGGATTTAAAGGATACGTTGCGAGCTGGATGATTTCACTAT
>CATKHJ010871605.1:0-22664 GCA_949750685.1 Vernicia montana
ATTTTAATAATACATGACTTATAATTCTTTAACTATAATTTAATTCTTTCTATTATAATTTATTTTATTATATGATCAATAGTACTTACAAATCAAATAAATTTTTATGCATGAATATTCTTATTGGTATTGAATTAAAAATTTATATTGTATATTCAATATTTTTAAATCCAACTTAATACTTAAATTAGTAAAAACAAAGAGTCACAAATATTAAATTAAATTAAATTGAGTTGAGATTTTAATGTAATTAATTTAAACCTAACTTGGTTTTTGAACCAATAAAGATAGAGTTTTATAAATATTAGTTCAAATCGGAATCAAATCAAAATTAAATTAAAATAAAAATTTCAATATAATAAAAATTTTCTCAACTTTTTCAAGATATTATTAATAATAGTTTCAATATATTTTAGGTATATTAAATTTAATGAATGTAAGCTTAATTAAAAAGTAATAAAAAAAATTATTTTAAAAAATGATTAAGGGATGGTTTGGTGTAAAGGAATTTTATAAAATTTTTGAAATTCAATTATAAATTCACATTTTACACTCATAATGAATGAAAATTTATTTATAATACTATATTTTTAACACTATATAATTAATTATCCTTGAATCAAATCCCATAAAAATTTATAGAGTTTTAAATGAATTCTAAATTTAATAAGAGTATAAATTATTAAAGCTAATGAATTTTAAGTATATATTTGTAGAATTAACTATTTGAAATGATGAATTTTATAGTTAATCTAAACATAAAAATTAATTTATAAATTAGCTACAAATCTTTTTCCATATCACATTATGAGTTTTTGTTTGTAGAGAAGAATATTATTATATATTGCACATTTAGGTATTACCTAATAATAAATATATATACGATCTCAAGATCTCAGTAATAGACTTATATTAAATTCTCTTTTTTATGTACGAAAAAAAAAATAATTATAAATTATTTATTATGAAAACAAATCAACATAATTTATGAAATAAATAGATAAAATTAATAATAATAATAATATAGTTAGAAGAAGAGACAATGTTCCAACGAAAATAGGTATAAAGAAGAAAAATAAAGACATAAAGTTTTAATCACCAACCATTTTAATTTTTAACTATTTAAAATTTGTTATTTAAGAAAGTCGGCTGCAGAGGGTTGAGCTGTCAGTGTTGAGCCTCCATTGCTGGTGGCTGGTGCTCTCTTTTTTTCACTTCTTAATTTCCTCTTTATTTATTTATTTATTAATAATAATAATTAGTGAAAGGGGTATTTGTTAAGACACAAATGACTAACCACCAAATATTATATATATATATATATATATATATATATATATTTGTGTTTGTAGGTATAGAGAGATGTTGGGGTCCACTAGTAGCTAGTTATTAGTTAACAACAATAGAGGTTTGAATATGACCTTTGATGGGATAATTTCAACCGTTTGATTAGTCACATTCACATTTATTAAACAACTACTATGAAAACTTCCTTTACATGCATAATTTTTCAATTTTCATCATAAATTTATTAATTTTTTCTCCAATTATATGTTTCTAGATTATTAATGGAGCATATGTCATATACATAGGTGTGTATCCCACATTATTGTTTTTTTTAAATATTAACGTAATTAATTTAACTATAAGTTTATATATCATAATTTTAAATTTAAATTTCTTTTACTTCCCTATAAATCGATAAAAAAAAATAAAAATTATTACTTATAATATTCGAATCTTGAAATTTATTAGGATACAAAAATTTAAACAATTTAAATAATTAAAAGTTATATGTGAGTGATTTCACTTTCTTTTATTATAGGTGGAATTAATGTTGCGTTGGATGCAAGAAAACATATATTGTCTAATAATTATGTGATACAAGTAATTTAAGTAAGGCTTAATTACCTATAAATTTTCAAACCTTGCACTTTTTAATAATTTTAATCCATTCTTTTAGTTTTTGCATAAAAATATTCAGATTTACTTTTTTTTTTTCAAAAATGCAATCCAGCCAAATTTTCTAATTATCTAGTAGCACCGGAAGTTAATAAAATACTAAAAAAATATAAAAGCTTGTTGACTTGGCAAATGACAAAACACACTCACTGAGTTAATAAATCTCATCATTTCTTTATTCAAATTTCAAGTTTAATTATTATCAATTATTCATCAAAATATAAATTACAAAAAAAATTCATCCAATAATTTATATTAATTCTTCCTATTCATTGCCAAGCAAGATCTGATATATTTATTACAGAAAAGATTGAAATAACAATTTGAAAATATTCACAGTTCATACCAAGATGGCAAGCTCACTGGATTCCATTGATGAAAATTTTCAAAGCTAATGAAAATACAATTGAAGGTTACTACTTTGAAGATTTATTCGCAAGGATTTCAAACGTACAATTATTATCATCTAAAACTACCTAATGACGGCAAATCGAGGGGAAAAGAATTCCAGCTCCGATAAGTTGATCCACCTCCCAAACAACGTCTGCAATGCTTCAAATTTATAAGACAACACTTCTTGGAAATGGCAAGGCGATCTACACCTTTTTACAAGTTAATAATACTGATAGATGGTGGTTATACGGTGACAACAGATCGATAAATGAGTTTTTCAACAGTTTAATGGTTTTTTCGGTGTGAGTTTAACATAAACAGGTTGTAATTGGTTTAAGAGGACAACAACTACTTTATTTTAGTATTGAATGAGATTGACGGTAAAAGAAAAAGGTAGTTGTAGGTTGAACGGCTAGAGGGAGAGGGAGAGAGTGGAAAGATAATATAAGAATATATTTTTGGGCCTAAACCGATATTGACTCAGTGAGTGTTTTTCATTTGCTGAGTCAATAAGCTTTTATATATTTTTTTTAATATTTTATTAATTTTTGGTGTTAGATAATCAAAAAATGTGGCTGGATTGTATTTTTGAAATGAAAAGATAAGTCTGAGTGTTTCTATGCAAAAGTTAAAAGAACGGATTAAAATTATTAAAAAGTACAAAGTTTAGAAATTTATAAGTAATTAGGTCTTTAAGTAATGTCTTATTTGCATTCGCTAATTTCTAGCCTTCAACTTTTACTTAAAAAAAAAAAGGTAAGGTCTCATTTGTACAAAGAAACTATATCATTATATATATGTATGCAGTTTCATAACTTGAAGTAATTCTATAAAAGGATGTTTCTCTTTCTTCTTTTTTGTTTATACTCTTACCCTCTTTTTGTTTTTATTCCGTTGATGTAAAATTAAAAGTAATTATGATTTTGTACACTAAAATATAATCTAATAATAAGTATATATACAATTTAAATAATAGATTTAGGTTCGATTTCTCTCTTCATACTAAAAAAAATAAAAAAGTCATTACGGTTTTTAACAGACATAATTAAAGAATATTAATTAGAAGAGCAACTTTCACAATGAATTATATAACTTTCTTTTCATCAACTCCAAAGATAAATTCAATGATATTTCATATAGAACTAAGATTACAATCAAAATGTGAGAAATCTTCATTAAAATCAATCAATCAATCCTTTAAACTACTAAAAAAATCTCACATAAAAGGTTTAACAAATAAATTTACCATGAACTTTATATATTTTGCAATTATACTATATTATTTTTTTGTGTGTGTCTATCAATTCTACCCTAATTTAAAATTTTAGTTGCAATTAATTATACCGTAAAGCTAAATTGAAAATGATAATAATAATAATATTTGTATATTAATTTGAAAGGTAAAACCTTAGAACTTATTATACCATATAGTATCAATTTAATTTTTAAATATCAATAGAAATTAATTAAATTCTCTAATTTTATGAATTTAGTAAACTACTAATAATCAAATTAATGATTCAAATAATGAAATTTGCAAAGTTAAATAGTTCGATTAATTCCAATCAAAATTTAAAAATTAAATTGACAATAAATGATATAATAAGTTCAAAGATATTTGTATATACTGGTCCAAAGTCCAGTGGCATATATGACATTATTTTATATACATTGCATCTAATAGTTTAATATATAAAGTGAGGAACAATGCAAGCCTTTTAGAACTCAAGGATTGGAGGAATTAATACTTTTTGGAAAAACCGAAAAACATATATTACTAGTTTTTAACCTGAATCACACTAAAAGTTAATTTGATTGACAATAGAGTTTTCTCACAATTTTACATTTATCTATTCGTGTGCTCACTAGAAAATAAAACTTTTTTCAAAAGTCTTTAATTTAGTGATAATTGTTTTTAAAACTAAGATGTCTCAACTTGTTTCAGATTTCGATCAAAGTCAAATTTAAAAAATATATATATAAATAAATAATTTTATTTGTCACAATTGGATGGATAATATTTTTTTTTATGAAATTAAAAATGGTTTTTTATTTCATACATTATATAATCTCTCATTTTGTGTGCAAAATAATAAATACATAAAAGTGAAGATTATAAAATCACTCATCCATTAAAATAAAGAATTTCATAACAACCCGCATCATAAAGAGGATTTTCAAAACTTTGATTTTAAGAATTTTTTATTTTTTATTTTTTTTTTTAAATTCTAAGGAGGAGATCACTCGTAAACCAAAACAAAGGCTGCACAAGCCTACAAGCAACATGCCGAAATTCGAATATCAGTGAATTTTTTTTTTAGTATTATAGAAAAAAATTTAATATCAGTGAAATTCGAACTTTGACTTTCACTTTTAAAGTAGTCTCACTTTAAAATCTCTTCAAATTGTAATTTATTTTTCATTCAACAAAACAAAATACTTTTTAACAAATTATCCAACCAAATGCACTTTTTTTTATCCCTTCAAAGATTCGATATCCGGAGCTACTACATAGATTTCAACTAATTTGAATTCGAATAAAATAGAATCACAATGGCAAAAAAATTCTCCCTCGATAATTTTAAAACATATGCATTAGGAGAAAAAAATTTGTATATCAATGAAATTAAACCGTGATAGTTGATACTTTTTCCTAGGTGACCTCATAAGGCTAAAGTAGCCATTCAACATATATATAAGAATCAGGTGTGGGTAATGAGCATAATAAAACTAAATATCATCATATATTCATATGCAATTTGATGTCATCATATATCTATCATTACCATGATATCATGATCGCAATAATCAACCATTTTTCTCGAAATAAAAATAATCAATAATAATAATGTTGATAATTGATAAGAAAAAAAAACTAATATTGCAGATAAAAAAAAATTATTACTATTTTCTGGGTGTCTTTTTAGTGGTTTAAACAATTACAATAATATTATTAGACTAATTATCTAGTGATCAAGAATTTACTTTATATAAATAAAAAAAGTTAAATCATAATAAATCTTCTTTTCTTTTAACTTTTTTTTTTAATGTATATAAAAAATAATCGCTTAATTATGACCATAATATGAGCCTTTACAGGAAATGAGAGCAAAGAAAATGCAAAGAAAAAAAAAAAAAAAACTTGTTCAAAAACTTCATAGCAAAATCTACTGTTAGTCCATTACACGTTCAAAATTTCTGATAATATATTCAATAAAAATTTATTTAAATAGTTAATTATTTAAAATTTAGATAAATTATTATTTAAAACGAATATAAATTTACATTTAAAATTCAAATGAAAAATTATAAAAAAATAGATGTAATGTTAAATTCTAAATATTCAATCATTTCAAATAATTATCGATCTATTTTGAATAAGCTGCAAAAACTTTTTTATTCCTCTCAAATATGTACCATAAATTTCCTCTAATTTTAATCATTTCTCCTTTCATCCTTTCTATCAAGCGGCGGATTTAACCTCATAATTTTAGGCAAGACAATATTAAAATTTTTTTAAAAATACTTAAAGGGATCGAAAATTATTTTTTAAAAAATTTAAATAACTTTTCAATGCATATTAAATATTTTTAAAAATCATGGATGGCAGTCCCAAGATCTACCACTGCTCTCATCTCTCTCTCTCTCTCTCTTTTTTTTTTTTTTTTTTTCATTAAGCATGTGCATGAATATTAGACAAGAGTACTTTTGAGGGCAATTAATGTAGCATTCTAAAGAGCTTTAGCTACTAGTAGGATGTACATTAATCAGGCTAATATAAACTCCAAAAAAAATTAAACTTTGCTTGAGAGAAGAAATAGGAAAGAAAATATGGTAAAATAAGATTACTCTTTCTTGAAAAATTCTTAGCTAATGAATTTGGAAAACAAAAGTTTAGTTATTTCATTAAATTTTTTTTCTTTTTCCTTTCAAAATTGCAACAATAAAAAAGTTATAGCTTACTTCTAATTGACATTAATTTTTCAATAAAATTATTTTACTCTTAATATTTATTTTTAAAAATCCAAACACAAATTATCAATCATTTCGTTTGGTTTCTTTTCTTTTCCAATATCATAATCTAAAGATTATATTTTTCTTGTTATTTATTTTTAAAAAACTCTCAAATATTGTGAAAAAGTTTTAACTTAAATTTAAAACAATATTTAAGATAAGGTCTAAAATTTTAACCATTTTCAAAAAAAAAAAAAAAAAATGGTTAGAGCTCAGAATCCAGCTTCAAAATAAATATATACTATTTAAGTTATTAATTATATGAAAACATATTTTTAATATTAAAATTTATAGATAATATATATGTTATGTTACATGCCAAAAAATTAATTATGGCATAGTTTATAGAATAATGTATAAATAATTAAACAAAATAACAAATAATGTAAAATAACTGAACAAAATAATATAACTGACTAAACAAAATAATTAAAAAACATAATAAAATTTCAAAATACTTAAATAATACTGTTAAATGATTTTTTAACAAAAATTTAAAATAATTTTTTTAAAAAATAATTTAAACCTCAATAATAACAAATAAATTGTAAAAAAAAAAAAAACACAGGTATGGAGCTAGGTTTGGAAGCCGAGCCAAAAAGACATGAATAAATAACGTAATTTCCAAGAAAAAGAGGAGAATTGTCGTTGGAGAAGTAGAGTAGAGGTAGAGGTGGGGTCACATTCACAGCTGTAGCTTTGTCTTCTTTTCATAACCTAAGATTCAGACAGCCTTAGTGTGGTCCCTATTAATTTTTTTTTTCTTTTTTTTTTTAATAAAATAAAATAATATATAATAGTATATATAGAGAGATAAGGAGTTGATTGGTGTTGTCGTTTTCAAGAACCCCACGCTTCTTTTTCTTTTCTTCTTCTTCTTATGCGGTGATTATTTTTTTTTTATATATAAATTTAATTTAAAAAACTCAAATTCAAAACCTTCCTGACTCTAAAATAATTCCAATATTTCTTAATCAAAAGCTGACTGGTATTTTTTTTTTTCCCTCCTTTTCTTGCATTTTCTTTCTCCTCCTCTCTAATCCTTCACGAGGACACCAAAACAAAATCAATCCATTTATAATCATGTTAGTCACGCCACTAATTAATTATTATAACTAAATTAATATATTTTTAGTCTAATTACCTATTTAGCATCCTAAATAATTGATTCATTTGAGATAAAAGAATTAGAACATAAATGAAAAGTTGAATAAATAAATTAACCCTTAATTTTGTGCATTTTTACAATTATACCCTATTCTTTATTTTATGTTAATTCTATCATAATTTCAAAACTTAGATGTAATTCTACTCCAAATCATAATTATTAGAAAAAAAAATTATTAATTAAAAGGCCAAAAACTCAAATTGATCTTTATATTTATTATATTATATTATATTATCAATTTAAGTTTTAAATTTTGATTGAAGTTAATTGAACTCTTTAACTTTGCAAATTTGATTAATTAAGTCATCAATTTGATTATTAGTGGTTTACTAAATTTATAAAGTTAAAAATCTAATGAATTTTATTGAAATTTAGAGATTAAATTGATAGTATAATATAGTAAGTTCTAAGGTTAATTTCATTTTTTTCCTTCAAATTAATATGAAAATATTATTATTATTATTATTTTCAATTTAACTCTAGGGTGAAATTGTAATTAAGTTTTAAAATTATGGTATAATTGATATAAAATAAAAAATAAAATATAATTGTAAAATCACATAAAATTCAGAATAAATTCATCTATTAAGCCTATATTAAACATAGAAAAATTGTCGGTGGCTCGGTGCTGTGTAGGATCCATCCATGTCTTCATCTTCTTCACCTTCCGTTAGTTACAGTGAGTGCTTGGAAGTCCAAAAACAAGAAATTAATTTTCTTAGCCAACATTCGTTCTTTAACTTTAATACATGAACAAAGGGAAATTTTAATCTTTGTATTTCAATGAAAATTTTATTTCTGTTATTAAAATAATTTTTTTTTTTTTTTTTTTTTTGCATTTGTAATCTTCTTACTCACTACCAAAACGACAACAACAAAAAAAAAAAAAAAAAAAAAAAAAAAAAAGAAAAAGCAAATGGAATTTTAAAGGAAAACTAAGGAAACTTTTAAAAGAAACGAGCATCACGACAAAACAAAAATTGAAATCAGCATATATTATCATGGCACGTTTCAAATTCCCGTTGGTCTTTCTACAACTTACTGTAACACTAATGTCACTCGTTTCTTTCTTTTTTTCTTTTGAAAAAAAAAAAAAAAAAAAAGAAAGACAAATATTCAATGTTCGCATTCGAAGTCTTATTAGAAGCTTTCAACTCCGAAACTAGAAGTGAATGATAGATCAAGGTTCTGGTTCTCTTGTTAGTCAAAATCATCATTTTAACCCATAGCGCCCAGATTTTGATTGATGTTTTGGGGGTCCCGATAATAACAATGAATGTACAATTACAAAACAAAAATAAAGCTACAAGTCAAAAAAAAATTGCCGAAAGGTTTTTTTAAGGTGAGGTCTATGGCCACTTAAAACCGACATGACATGATATCACTCGTATTCAATATGTTTAAGAATTTGAAATGAGCTCCTTCCAAAATTCAATCCCAACTGCTATTGTCAATTTGTTAAAGTAATATCAACATCATAACAGCACTTAGATAACGACGTCCCTATAACTTTTCAGGCGTGCGTTTGGGCTTTTGACATATGATAATTCTCACCCAAGTGAAAACAAATTCATATAGATTAAACGCCCTATCTAAATGGACCTACCCATTGACAACCTTCACTTTTGTCTAACTGCAAATGAAGAAGAGACCTATATCCATCTGCCTATTACTCCGAAAAAACAATTAATGCAAATTACACAAGTAGAGGGTGTGGGGAAGAAGGAAAGGTAAAAATTTGGGAGTGTTAATCGTCTGGCAATATTGTACTATATACTTTTTACAATAAAAAACTTGATCTAAGTAGGAATGTCTTGTTACCTCATTTTATTAATGTCATGCACAAAATGAAGCCCAGATATAAAAACATTTACAGTACAGACTTCCATGAAGCCTCCAAGCAAAAACTCACATCACAGTACACTTATCCTTTGATTTTGCTTCAGGCCTCGAAGATGATACATATTTCCCACTGCTTCTTGACACCTGTAAAAATTCCATTTCAAGTTAAAGTAGTTATTTCTTGTTAGCAGCCATGCTCCTGCCACATTCGGAATGCTGGCAGAAGCAAAAAGGTGCAGCTGTACAAATTTTATTCCTAGAGGATTCCAAAACTTCAATAAGCTTCTATAAATTAATCAATGCCGAATGGACCCTTAGCCTAGGCACAAGTCAAGTTGGCTTGTACACCAATATCAAGTGCATAATTAACAGCAGCAATTGATCATTTCAAGCATCAGAAAAATATCAAAACATCCACGTGTAACATTAACAGCCTACCTGGGGACCTGTAATCAGTCTTGAACTGCCACTAACTGAAGGTTGCTGCGTATTATGGCGTTGTGGCTGCTGCTGCTGCTGCTGCTGCTCAAACTCTTGCTGTTGCAGAGCTATTGCTAGTTGCAGATCAGAACTGCCACAACAATGCATCTATGAATGTAAAGTGACTGTAACTTGAGGCAAACTATAGTCAAGAATACAAGGAAAGAAATACAAAAAGCTATACGTAGAATCGTAGAGAGTTAAAAATTAGTAATATTCTTCTAAAAAATTTGCTTTCAACTAAAGATTAAATCTATGCATCAATGACAAGTAGAAACAATTACTTCATATCCAAACCCGCTTGTGCTGCACTGTCAATACTGGCGATATAGTCCTGAGGAATATAAATTCAAAATAAGTTCTATTCAAGGTAAAGATAATATGAAAAAGTTCAAACATATTTTGGACAAAAAAGAAATACATACAGCAGTACTGGCCATGCAATTGCTCTCATCCCATGTATCATTTACATGATTTTCCACCTTGAATTCCTTGAAGTTGCCAGTCATGAACAAGGTATCCCCATTAACCTGGAAAGAATGGGAAGTTAATATTAGGATACCAGACTTCACAATCTAGGCCTAGAAAGAAACCATTAAAAATGTTATCACAATAAAGTTTTGTGAAATTGAAGGATTGAGATTTCAATGCTGCTACTTATTTTAATTCTCTGTTTGGAAGTCAAATAGAAACTCAAAGAGGGTTATAGGAAAATGCATTTCTATTTAGGGACTTCTGAAAGTTAAAAGAAACAAGCTTTATTACCAAAAAAAAAATTCTATTGACACACGGCCACAAATAGCACAACCACTATATATTTCTGTTAATAAAACTAAAAAGTATTTCAATTTATTATCTTTAAATTAAATGCTTTGTTTCAATTGCTGCATAATGCTAACCAATAAAGGAGACAGATTTCTGCACTTGACGATCAACACCACCAATTATGTTAATAATTACACTCAACCAAGCAGAGGTTGTGGTTGATTTCACTTTTTAGTATGAAGAATCCTTGTAGAATTGAAAACAAACTACAGTGAATGCATTTGCAGGTTATATAGTTTAGACTTTAGAGTACAAGATCAGTAAAATTTGGGACCATGCAAGAGGTGATGAGAGTTCAAAGGAGAGGATAAAAGCACTTATATGGTGCATTAGGTTTTGGGTTTATTAGTGAGAAGATAAGAAATTGTAAAATTTCCATTGATGTTGTGGAGTAGGCAGTTTGCTGAACTACCTGAAATAGTTGATTTTACATTTCCATTATTTAATTTTATGGGTATTTGGCACAACAAAAATAATATGATTTTGACTAGAACCGTAATCAGTGACCACCATTAAAGACATCCCTCAAAAAGAAGATGATCTAATAGACAGCTTTACCTCATTTAGTTTCTCCCACACCAAATCAGGCTGATTTATGTAACCTTGGTCCGTAGCTAAGAGATAAAGCTCGCCATCATACTGTAAAAGAAATAAGTAACTACATTGTATAATTGAAATTCAGAAAAAAGGAAACTAAACTAGAACAACTTAATATTTACATCAAATTGAAATGAAAAACAAAAACAGTTGTCAAATCAGAACCACAATAACAACAGTTATGCTACAAAAGCACATATAGGCTCATAACTAACCTTAAACATGGTGCTGAAGTGATTGTTACGGAAAAAAACACACAGCTCACGTTCTTTGAGCCCATCTTGCAAGCAAAAAAGGCTAAAAAAGAAATATATAAAAGAATTACAAATGCACATGGCACAAAAGATAAATGAATTCACTGCACCCAACAAGTAGAGGGGAAGAAGGGAAAGTCCAGAACAAATTAGGACATTCTATAGCCAATTAGTGGGTCAACATACCCATAAAAGGTTAACTGACTAGCATTGTTCTTCAAAAAGTTCCTTATCAGCTCCCCTGATGTGAATTAAAAAGAATGAGAAAGCATGTTTCAAATTAAAGAACATATCAACTGAACAAATATGTACACAATAGGAATGCAACAAATCCTGAAAGAATAAATCCAATTCTGAGATGCAAGGCCGACTCACCTTCTTGTGGCGTAATTTCATCATTCGACCTCACAGTTTTATCAGCCTGTTCCGCAAGAATCACTTCACCTTCATACATAGGCTCTACAGTTCCTGACTCCAATATGCATTCTTCCCCTTCATAAATGGGCTCACTGCCATCAACACTTGAAGTAAACGTTTCAGCCAAATCTACATTCTGAATTCTGCCACTAGATGAATCTGACTCCAGATTTGGCGTAGATAACCTTGATAGTTCTGTTGTATCTGCTGGTTCATGAACATCAGTTATGGAAGCAGATTGATTCTCAACCATTTTGCCTCCTTGAGAAATATCCATAAAGTCTTCATCCACAGATACAACATTTTTTCCACCAGATAGGGACGGTACAACTTCAATCTGGACCGATGTCTCAACACTACAAGTCTTAATTACATCGTTACAAGAACCATGTTCTCTGGATTCTTTATAGGTTGACTGATCAAGGGGGCTACTATGATCAGTCTTTGAGGGAGAACATGGCATTTCTTGTGGAAGAATTTCTGAAGGGTTATTCTGATCAGTCTTTGAAGAAGAACATGGCATTTTCCCTGGAATAGTTCCTAGAGATATCAGACTGTTATCCTCGTTGCTCAAGACACCATGACCACTACCAATTTGCCCCTCCAACATATCTACAGAATTTACAGGCACAACCCCCTTAGCATATGTATGTTCATCTGAACCAGCAGGCACAACCCCTTCATCAGCTCCAACAGTATCACCCACTGAAGTGGGCAGTTCAGCCTCTGACAATTTTAAAACCCTCAATAGCTCTAATTCTTCTTCCAGGTCCCCTTTCCTTGGTGTCTGGTGATCAGAGACTGAACGTGGAGAATCATCAAAAGATCTAGCTTTGGAAAGACAGGGAGAAGGAACACCCAGAGTTGCAGTGGTAGCAGCAGCAAAATCAACCAAATCTTCCTCAGGGTTATTCTTACTTTCACCTTCCATGTTTCTTGTTTCCAGGGCAACAAGCTCCCCCATAAGAGCATTATAGGACTTAGACCCAATAGCATTAGCAGTATCATAATCCTAGAACACATGCATAAATGAAATTGATCTTCTAAATTAATAGATGATAGAAATCCAAGTCAAGACACACAGCAGACATAACTTTTAATAAAAATCAGGACACCAAGGAACCAAGAAAGATGACATGTCATGTATTATACCCTGATAATAGCAACGAAGATTTTCCAAACAGCAATTAAAGTTTTCTACAGTGTCACATGTACTGGCAACGATGACAAGATCCCCAAACAACTGTTAGAATTAGGCAACATGATAACACAGTAAAAACAACCAGATACCCATCCAAATATTGCTTAAGTATTGGTAAAATGCATATAAATTGTGAAATGCTTGATCCACACTGAGAAATAACCTGACAAGTGAGATCTCTCCAAAGAGATAAAATACTAAGAAAATGGCATCCATCTAGTCCAGAGGCAACTAAGTTTTTCTAATGGCACAAAGTATATATAAAAAAACTACATTAGAAGTTCACAACAACAATTATCCTTCTACTGTTGGCATCTAAGCAAATAAGTAGTGAAAATCATTTAGGAAGGGTCTTGGGCTCCCAACATCCAAGGGAAATATAAACAGGAATACCAAATCAGGCCCCCTAAGTTCTAAGATCCACAGGCATCCTAATGAGACTTTTTGTTCTGAGTAGCTAAAATTGTGACCCACCCCAGTATTATCAAAATTCTGGTTTTATTCAGTCTTCTTCCTGAAGTTCGTTTCTTATGTATGCAATAAGGCTCTTCATCTGGCATAATCTATCTTGAACAAACCAAGCCTGTAAGCCGAATGGAAACTTGCACCTAAACCCTCTAGTTATACTTTGAAGTAGCAGTGGTGCATTAAAAATCAAGCATCAATGAGATCAGCCCAAAAGAAAAACATATTGCAAATTAACATTTGATGAACACTAATCACTACATATCCATAGGTATTTGATAAGCATTGGCCCATTACTTCCTGTTACATTTAATTGACAGCTATTGGTTCAAAAAATTCAGTTGTGAAATATTATAGACTAACTTATAAAACCATAACTCCACAAGAAGTGACCAACACGGCATGTGCTTCATGTACAATGGAAAAAGTACAGTGAAACATTCAAGATTTCAAACTCCTGATTAATGATTCATGTTATTCCCATCAACAAAACTAATCTCCAGGTGATTTCCATCCATAGGAATATGGGTGATAAATATTCATCTTCAGGGCACACGATATCCTTTCATAGATGCACTTAGAATTTGTTCCAGAAAAAGGATCAAATGTTAGATAAATAACAAGTGGAAGATGCCTGAAAGTTTATTCTATGCAACCTACATATGGAGATGGAACTTGAGATTTCTAGAGTTTCCAATCGAACAACTGTTCCAAATTTTCTATCACCTTCATGGCCTAACATGTGTTATCATCACTAGGTTCTAAATCTTAAAAGAGTGAGGCTCCCTCCCTATATGCCATCCTTTCAAAGTCCACCATGGAGGATCTCTGCCTAGGCTACCCTCGGTTTATTTTCATTATGGAAAAATTCAAGAGCTTTCCTCTCTTACAAATCCTGTCCTTCTGCCAATCAAACTTTAATATTCATTAAAGTCAATGACCTATAAGAAACATCAACTCATCAAAATGCCACCAAAACCATCCAAGTTTAATCATCTAACAGAACTTCAAAGTTCCTTAGCATCTCTAATATCACCCTTAGTTTCTTATTGCCAACATTACATAGAGATTTACCAATTTTCATTTGTCATGTTTGCCAGTATATACCAATCATAACCTGAATAAGCATCAGCACTTATACCTTCAAGGGCATAGTGGGTACCACACATGAAAAATAGTGCCATTAGCAACTGCTCATATTTTAAATTAAACTATACAAAATACCAACAACTACAAGATGCAAAACATAGAAAAAGGACACATCATATTGGAATCAACAACTAATAATTAACTTAAATTCAAGCATTAGAGATAATAGCAATTCATAAAAATGAATAATGGCCAATGGGACAACATGGCCTCATTCTGGGAACTATCCATTAAAAGTTCACATAAATTTACCATAACTAGATGACCTATACTTCTTCAGTTTCCCTACTTATTCTAGGTTAAAACTGCCAGCTCTAAGAAATTTGAGCTGGGCATACACAATGAACCATAAAAGACACATCTGATCTTGCCATCCTCTCATCATATATCAAATTTTCAATTGATAAAACAAGGCAATGAAGCCACTAAAAGGACACATAACTTGAGTTTAACTAAATAAACACAAAACTTGTATTTAAGGCTTAGGAAGAGCATACTTGAGGATCAACTATCCAACCATGATATAAAGGGATGTCCAGCAAATCAAATATGGCGCATTCTGGGGTGAACTCAAAATCATCTATCCTGCACATTTCATGCATGTTTATTAAAAGTAAGAAAGAAGCACTGGCGTGCATGCACACACAGAGAGGGAGAGTACAACCTCCTAAACTGAATATTTACATCAATTCCAGTTGCAAGACGAGGAAGCAAATCAATAGCATCTGCAATATTCTGCTGTTGGTTTTCAACATAGCCTGCATCTTTATTCTGTAAAATAAAAACAGCAGAGAAACTAACTTACACAAATAAAAATAAAATTTCTTGATGCAACCAAGAAGGCAAGTTGTCGGTTATTACATTTACATTACTGTTGGAATCAATCAAACGCTCTGCAACCAGCGATAATAGTTTCTCCTGTGAAACTTCAGCTATATCTGGGCTCAAATTTAGATTGTTCCTCAATAGAAGAACATTACCTATTGCAAACCCAAATATTGACAATCAAAACAGAACTCTAATTCTAATTCTCAACAAAAAGAAAATGACAAGAACAATCCTTTCATAGGAAAGCCTGTTCGAACATTTTATGAAGTGCTTCAGTTGCAAAATACTTGCGAATAAAATAATCCTTCAAAATAATTACTAAAACGATATATCAAAATGATGGTATGATGGTGCATACCAATTAAAAGTAAAAAACTTTGCATATATGCCATTACACTTATACAAGGCATTTTTGCAGAGAGAAGGTCAGAAGAGTAATTAGCTTTAAATATTGGATTGATTATTCTATGGACAGAAGGAGAGAATGTTCTCTATTTGTGGCCCCTAAGACAATTACATTGGGTAATTTACTTCTTCCAAAATTAAACAGCATTCTACATGATAAAATCTCAACTTTCTCATTGAGAAAATGAATTTCTCAAAATAAAAATTAAGAATTAAAAAAATTAATCATTAACAAACAATGAGGATTCGTAGGATAAACAATGCAGGAGGACATAAAAATTCCAATATCACTTTCTTTCCAAATTAAACAGCATCGTAGATGAGATTAAATGTTCAACAGTTGAATTACTTGGAAGAAATTTAAAAATTAGGAAAAAATAGTTTTCAATAAACAGTAAGTATTGCTGAAATAAACAAGAGGGGGGAACATCAGAACCCCACCCCCACCCAGAAAAAAAAGGTTATACAAACAATAGATTATAGATGTTATAACATGAATACAACATAAGATTGACAGTATTGAACTCTGACTAAGAAATTATGTATTATAATTCATTATCAGTTTTTCACTTTAAAAAAAAACACAAAAAATAAAATTTCAATTTTTTATTCACCATAATTTAAACTCAATAAAGCATTAATTAAAAGAAGAATTAAAAAAAAAAATCCAAAGTTTCAGGGCATAAAACAAGTATTTAGTCCATTAATATTATTCATATTTCCAAATACAAAAGGAAGCATTTGAAATTAGATTCAAATGTCACTTTCTATACTTAGTTTTCTCAATAATGAAAAAGATGTGTTAAAAACTTAGCAACTAAGTAAGAGTAATTAATAAAGAGAATATGAGATAAGAACATAATGAAGAAGTCAATCAACTATGCCAGTAAGATTATTTGACTTCGTTGAAACAACATTAGCCCTAACACAAGAAAATATCATGTCATCTAAAATCCTCTCAACAACTTTACTGCAAAATCTTTAATTCTAATGTTTCCACTCAACTGTGAATATGAAGTCTAACTCTCTTGGTATCAAAACAACAAAAATCCCAGCAAATGCTACATTTAAATGATATTGAAAAATACTCTAATTCAACTACAACTTCTTTTTGAAACCCTAAAATGGAGAAGAAAATGACCAAATTATACACTTATCCATTTTGCATCATTATCGACTCAAGTAAATAAAAATAAACACTATTAACTATAGCTAATAACTAATTGATCAATTTGCATTAATTCGCTAAATCAATATAAAACGAAATTCGCCACTTTCTTGGAAAATTCATTAAATCAACCCTCTGTTTGGCTTCTGACAAAAAACGCACAAACACAAAACGAGTCCCAACTTCGCCTAATTCATTCATTTGAGTTAATTCGCTATTTTCACGGAAAAGAATCAAACAAGAAATAGACCTAAACCTAACATTCAAATTTCATTTAATTTTCATATTAACCAAACAAGTTGAAGAAAAAACTGAGAAACCCTAGGGAGCGAGCAAATGAGAGATAATTACAGATAGCGAGGAGAGGGCAAGGTCCATTGTCGTTTTGGAGAATAATAGGAGTAGTACGGCCTAAGAACTGTATCGTCTTCGTTCTGTGGACGCACTCCTTCTCCTTCTCCTTCTCCTTCTCCTTCTCTTTGACTGCCACTTGTTGATTCTGTTCTTGTCTTTGTTCTTCGCTCGCCGACGACGAAGAAGCAGACGACGCCATTTCCATGAAATTTTGATCGCCTCGCCCGCGATTGTTTAAACGACAACTCGTTTAATCTCTCCAGAAAGAACCAAAGCTAAAGAGGGGAACAAAATTTAGAGAGAGAGAGATTTTATAAAAAGAAGATACAGAGAGAAGGATGATTTTTTCAAAAAAAAAAAATAATAAATTTTTCATGTTTTCGACGGTATCACCAAAGTCGTTTGGCTTGTTCCATTTCCATAACTGATTTTTTTTTTTTTCCTCTTTTTGCGTGAGTAAAAATTTAATTTCCAAAAGAAAATTTTAGTTATATAAGTAGAAAGGCTGAGATCCAATTGGTGTACCTTGTGCTTTAGAAGAATTGTACCCTCGTGCTTTTATTTATTTATTTATAATAATTGGAATATTAATTACATTTAGAAACCGGTTTTAAAGGAATATTCAGTTATTATTCACTTGATTAACGAGAGCTTTTGGCAAAAAAAAAAAAAAAAACTTGATTAACGAGCGTAACAAAAAAAAAAAGCGTTAATAAGGATCTAGGAAGAGATTAAAGAGGAATTAAAGCGTTAATAGGGATTTCTAATCACCAATTGTGGAACATTTTACCATTAATTCGTTTTACTATTTAAGAATCTTTTTTTTTTTTTTAATAATGGGAGAATCCTGTTTCTTTAATTTTTAAAAAAAAAACAGAAATTTCGTATATGATTTCATATTTTATTATATATTATATAATTATGAAAAAATTATATTCCCCAATGTTGAAAGTTAATCATCGGATTAAAAATTTAAAATGTTTCACAACTTCTCCTTTGAGAGGTGTTTGAAGGACTGGGAGAAAATTTGGCGAACTGGCCGGTTACCTAACCCATTTTAGTTCAACATTCATGTACGTAAATTACACGTTCACACATTGAAATTAGGTCTTAGGTCTGGACATTGGATCTACACCCCCCTACACATGTAAGAGAGAGTCTCATTGGCTACTTTAAGAAGCCTTTCAATATATATCTCATTTCAATCTTACATTTTTCCAATGTGGTATAACTCATTTTCCTTAGTATAGAGTTTATTTTAAATTTCAAATTATTATTTTCTCATTCACTATTTCTAGCACATGAATATTTAAATTCGTATTTTTTACATAGGATAACACAAATTTGAATAGATCTCTCACTATCAAGTAGTGAGACCCATCCGAATTTGAGTTTCAAAATTGTCACTTAATAAGTTAATTTGTCATAATTTATTCTAAGTAATAGTCTCAAATTTATATTTATTCAAAGTAATGTTCATTAATTGCTTTGATAACGTTCGCTAATTTTAATTATATTTATTTTTACAATATAAATAATAAATATATGATATAATTTAAAATTTCGGTTCGATTCCGATTGAACCTCTGACTCGTGATTATCTGCATTCATCGGTTCTAATATCGGGTCAGATTTAAAAACATTGGTCGAAATCTCACTATAAAATATAAGATTTTATTATTTAATTGGTAAAAAAATTCAGACTATATATATATATATATATATATATTAAATAATTTTATAATTTATAATATAATGCTGTAAAAGTTAAAATTATATTTATCTAGTTTATATACTAAAAAAATCTTTATTTAAAAAAAATAATTCATAATTAATAGTAATAATTTTGTAATTTTTCAAAATCATAAGGGCAATACTGTCATTTGGCAAGTGAAGGAAATATATATATATTTTTTGCCCAAATAAAATATACTTGCATTAATCAGGCAGAAAATCCAAATTCAGTACAAGATTTGGAAACCACCAACAAGTAAGGCCCAAAGAAATACATAAAAAAAAATTACCCAATATAAGTTTATTTAGCCTTGGGCTTGAAACCCAAACAACAACCAGGCCTAAAATCTGACCATAAATTATTATACCACTATTGCTCTTGGTGCTGGACCATCTTCCAAAAACTACTATCTTCATCACGAGACGCCGCATCAGTGCCGGTGAGTGACCAAGCATCACTAAGGACAAAGCAACTGAACCAACTGGAAAGAATAGATACTGAGTAGCTTGAGTATCCACCACCCTCTGCAACAAAACAACCTTAGCAGATGAAATATGATAGGGTCTCTCTCCTCTACCATAGAATGGCCAAAGCCTAATGAGAGATTGATCACCATCATAAGTTTTGTGACTCAGCAAACACATAAAAAGCAAACCCATAGAAGACCAAGCTGAATCACCAAAACCTTTGCTAAGCATATTTTCCCTCACCCACTAATAATCGATCAGAGCCTTCATCAGACAAAGAGCGTCATGATGAGTGAATCAAATGATGCCATAGATGGAGGCGGATCCAATGCCGTAGGGAAAGGTGACTAAGTTCACAAATCTAAAATCCCAAACCCCAGGAAGCCATAAACACATACAAAAACCAATATACAGCTTTATTATGAGCTAATTCTAGCAAAAACAAAGGAAAAAACAGAGAAAATAAAATAAAAAGGGCTTGTCCTCGGGTGATAAAAGTCACCGGAGGACCCCTAAGGAACTGTGTGCCGGCGCAAGCAAAAAAAAAAGATAGAGAGAAAAGAGAGACTTAAGTGAAGGAGATATATGAGTGTATTTAACCACTTCATTAAATATAATCTACTATATTTTTTTGGGCCTTTTTTCATGATATAATTCTAATCATTGAATATAATCATCTTATATCATTGAAAAGTTTTTATTTCCAATTATGAAACATGATATTCCAATATTCTTGAAATTACTTGCTTGAAATTTTACTTTTATAAAAAAATAATTTATATAATAATATTGAATTTCGGCAACCAAACACCTTCTTAAAATAATATTTATGTTGCTTTTTTATTTTTTTTATTGTAATAATTTTTTACAAAACTAGTGAAAACATAAAAATCATTTGTAATAGTGTAAAAATAAAATTATATGTAATGAGTTTGATATAATGGCACTTAAATCATATTTTTAGATGGTGATGTTAAGTTCAAAGACTAATTCAACTTAAACATTAATTTTAAAAACAAGAAAACTAATTTATTTTTTAATTGTGGAAAAATATTGTGTGCAAGTTCGAAGTACTATATCAGCTCGTCAGTGATAATGGCAGACAGTTCGACAATACTAAAGTAAGGGTCTTCTGCTCCGGACTCAATATCAGGCAGTACTTCTCCTCATTAACTCATCCTCAGTCAAACGGACAGACCGAAGTGACTAACAGAACAATTCTCCAAGGATTAAAAAGAAGACTAGACTCATATGGGAGAAGTTGGGTTGATGAACTTCACCATGTTTTATGGGCATACCGAACCACACCAAGACAGCCTACAGGCGAAACTCCTTTCAACCTAACATATGGTAGTGAGGCTATTATTCCAGTCGACCTCGACTTACCTAGTGGAAGGATCCATTTCACAAATTATGAGGATAATAACAAAGCAAGAAGACTAGATTTAGATCTGCTAGAAGAACTCCGAGAAAAGGCCAGCATCAGGATGGCTGCCTATAAGCAAAGAGCTGCGAGTTACTTCAACCAGAAAGTCAAAGCTAGAAGATTCAGGGAAGGAGAGCTAGTAATGAGGAATCTGGAAGCAACAGGCAAAAGGACCCTTTAAAGTTGAAAGAATAATAGGACCAGCCACTTATAAGCTTGTAACAATGCAAGATGACGAAGTTCCATATACTTGGAATATTCAACATCTTAAAAAATTCTATTAATAAAATTACCTTTTTTCTCTCAAAAAATACATAAGTATACTCTCTGTTGAGAGAGCAAAAGACCTAGGTAAGGCTAGGCGGAAGTCCGCGAGGCAAAAAATAAAAAGTATACTCTCTGTTGAGAAAGCAAAAGACCTAGGTAAGGCTAGATGAAAGTCCGCGAAGCAAAAAATAAAAGTATACTCTCTGTTAAGAGAGCAAAAGACCTAGGAAAGGTTAGGTGAAACTCCGCAAGGCAGCTTTCTGTTGAGAGAGTAAAAGACCTAAGAAAGGCTAGGCAAAAGACCGCGAGACAAAAATATATAAGTAAACTCTCTGTTAAAAGAGCAAAAGACCTAGGTAAGGATAGGCGAAAGTCCGCAAGGCAAAAATATATAAGTATACTCTCTGTTAAGAGAGTAAAAACCCTAGATAAAGCTAGGCAGAGGACTGCGAGGTAAAAAAGACACCTAGATAAAAATCTAAAAGGCAGTTCTCTGCTGAAAAAACCATAGTACCTAAAACGAAGTCGACAAATTACGAAGTGGCTATATACCAGTTATTTTGTTGAGAAAACTGAAGTTACTAAAACTAGGTTGACAAAAGTACGAAGTGGCTATATACCAGTTATTCTGCTGAGAAAATCGAAGTCATTAAGGCAAAGACAACAAAATTCCAAGCTAAGTCATAAACATAATAAAGATGCAAAGAAGGGCTCAGCTCGACGATGTTTGAAATGAAAATTCAAGAAAGCAAACAAGATACAACATATTTTTATGATAAAGTATAATTATACAGGTCCGAAGTCAATCAAATCAGCAAAAAGACAAAGTATACTTTCAAGCCACATAAGTATAAATTTACGAAGTAGTGAAAGAAAATGAGATTGTATTAATTAATAAATTAATTAAAAAATGTACATAAAAAGAGAGAGAGAGAGAGAGAGAGAGAGAAAAGAGATATATCATGAGGCATGAGGAGGCTCTTGAAAAGTTGGAACCACTGGAGGAGTAGAAGCAGAAACAGGGCGAACCGAACTCGTCAAAACAGGAGACGAAGCCGAGCTGGTCGGAACAAACAGGTGCTTCGGCACATGAGCTAAGACCTCAAGGAACTTAGCAGCACAAGCATCAACCGCCATATTATAAAAAGATATAGCTTTCGCTGCAGAATCCATGGCCAGTCGACGCTTGTAATCTGCAGAAGCTAGGAAGTCCTGAATGATGGTGTCCTTCTGAGCCTCAGCTTGCT
>CATKHJ010871610.1:0-22897 GCA_949750685.1 Vernicia montana
ATTATCTGTTTATGTGACACGTGCATGAGCATTATTGATAGAATGGCATTAGGACACCAGGTTGGTATATTGGTTGGTATCACTCACTGAGCTGAGGCGCTCATTCCTGTCTCACTACTTTTTTCAGGTTGCAGGATGAGCCGTTATTGTTGAGTTTCCCTACCTTCTCCTCCGGCAGTGGATTTTGTACATTTATGATTTGTGTAATAATTCTAGAATATCCGCAATTACAGTAGACCTTGTTTGTAATTTAATTTTTGTATAATTATGTGTGATGTCAGCGTTATGAGTTGAGATAATTTGCTGACTCAAGAGATAGTCTGCTGAACAGGAACCTGAAGAGTTTTGATGATTGTCACATTATGTATTGCCACAGGTTCTGTTAGCAGGTGGGCCCACAACCCAGAGATATGAATATATGAATTAATATTTGATAATATGATATGTTCCTTGATAGTAAGATATTTCAGACTGACTATGGGTTCTGGAAGCCTTAAGCTTACCTGTTCCCTAGTGCCGGTCACGTGCCTTTGAGTCGGGTCGTGACAACTATGTTCAAGCATATTCATAGAAGTGGGTATATATTTATAAAATTCATCAATACATAATAATTATTTTATTTCCATACCATTTTATCTAATTTGCATAAAATTATTAAACCAAAATAGGATATTTTGCTACATATGGGACACAAGTAGTTTATTTTATCATTATTTTTTGTTTTATAAAACCTTCTTTAGCAAATGCGTTTGTTTAGTGGGTGACCTTTTAGAGATTTGGAAGGCAAAAAAACGAAGAGTTGAAATACAAAACAGCAGGAAATTAATGTGAGGTTTTGCTTTTGATGACTTTTGGAAGAAGCAAAGGGTTGTGGGAGAGAAAGAGATTGGCATTGGCAAAGATATGCTACGGAGATGAATCCGGGTACAAAGAAAGGACAATCACACACATTGTTCGCCAATTCCTTATATTACCTCTCTGTTAGGTCAAAAGGGTGCTTTCTTATTAGGACCATTCACCAAATTTGTGAAATTTGTGATCCTAATGGAAACAACTACCAAATATCTCATTTTTTAGGCAATGCTTTTCTTTTTTTTTTTGGTTAATCCAAACAATTTACTACTATCTTTTTTTGGATTAATTAGATTCGGACTAAATTTATAGTCGTATAATCAAAATAAGAAGGTTATTTTAATATCTTAAGTAAAATCTTAGTCATGTTTAATAGTCAGGCAAATCCCTTTTTTTTTTTTTTTTTTTTTTTTGAAATTTCAGGAGGATCCCTTTATAGCAAATTGGGTATATTGTGATTTACATCGTCAACATGCTTTAGAAAAGTTGATGCTATGAACAAAGTTTATTTCTCAGATCCAATGGAATGAATCCATTCCTGTTGGCTTGTAAAGCTAGTGGAGACTGAATCTTGGATTGTCGTATTATTCTTGATAAAAAAGAAAAAAATATATATATTTATATCCCCTCTAACTTTAATTCAAATCTAAAAGTTATTAGCATAAGCTTAATATAGTTAATTTAGCTAATGTTATTATTAAACGATAATTTCAAAAATAAAATAGTACAATAACTTAAAATTGAGAGGAAATTCATTAAAAAATAAAAAAAAAGGTAAATTATTATTTAGTTCATGAAATTTAACCTAATTAACTAACTAATTTATATTTTTTGAAAAATTAACTAATTAGTCTCTCAATTTTGGTTCTGTCAGTTTATTTAGTCATTTTGTCCAGTTTTTGTACTTTTTCTGTTAAATTTATGAAAAAATAACTAAAATGCTCCTGATATATAATAAATATAAAAATAATTTTATTATTTAAAAATAAAAAATAAAAAAATTCAAATTAATAAAATTAAATAATAATCATTTAATTATATAATAATTATTTAATTTTATTAATATAAATATTTTTTTATTATATATAATAATTATATAATAATAAATAATTTTATAATTTGATGATATTAAATATAATTATTATATAATTATATAAATATTATTTACTTTTATTAGTTTGAATTTTTTTATTTTTTATTTTTAAATAATAAAATTATATTTATATTTATTATATATACAAGAACATTTTAATCATTTTTTATAAATTTAATAAAAAAAATATAAAAATTGAACAGAAGGTCTAAATAGTATGATGGAATCAAAATTAAGAGACTAATTAGTTAATTTTTCAAAAAATAGAGACGAATTAATTAATTATGTCAAATCTCAGAGATTAAATAATAATTTATTTATAAAAAAAAATAAGAGTAGATAAATCTGAATTTTATAACTTGAAATAAAAAAAAAAAAAAAAAATAGATAAGTGGCGTCCCATTTGTCTCTAATGTGGTAGTTTCTGTTCTGTTGCTGCCATGCTGCCACATTACCCCCTCACATGACATTCTAAGGTGGCAGTTTCCCTTGTTGACATCTTTTATTTATTTATTGAATTTTTGTGATTTTTACAATTTCACTTTTTACCATACTATAATTTATAGGGATAAGTCGGCAAGAAACCATCTTCCAGGAGGATAAGTTTTAGTATATACAGTCACGGAATAAGAAATTTTTTTATTTATAAGGATTAAATATTTTATATTATAATTTATATCAATGAGGTATATATAAATAAATCAATTTCTATACATTTAAAAAAAAATTTCACATAAAATAAAATGACCAAATTTTAAAAATTTTACATTAGAAAATTTTAAATTTTGAAAGTTGAAGAAGCCAAGGTCTTGCTTGGTCCCCTCCCTCCGTCAATGAGTATATATAATAATAATAACAAAATATATATATATATATATATATATATATATATATATATATTAGAACAATAGAATTTAATTTGATATTCATGTAATTTCTCAATAATAATAATAATTTGACGTTTATGTATATATGTCAAAACCCTTGACCTATAAAGACGTGCTGTGCTGTGACTTGGCAAAATAAATAAATAAATACCCTTGCTGTGAGCTTATATTTTCTCACTGACATAATTATTATTGCTTTACTTAGACTTTTTTTTTTTTTTTTTTTTTTTTTGCCAAATTATTGCTTTGCTTAGAGTGCATGCCACATATAACAAATCATGACATTTTTCTATGTAAGACTTACTTAGACTAGAAAGAAAAAATTCAATTTAACTACCAAAGCTGATTCATGAGGTCTTTTAAAATAACAATAACAATAATAATAATAATAATAATTCACATGCACAGTTGGTTTTGTCTAATACCAAATTTACACATTCTAATTTAATTTTATATTTTATAAAATAATAATCTCCTTCAGTACTAATACTTTTGTTTTAGTCTCAAGTAGTCACCAACCATTTTAATTATAATTCATTTTCAGTTCCCCTGCAAATATGAGCATCTTAAATACTTACATTAGGGATTAGCATCAAACTAAGTTTTATGTGAAATCAAATCAAACCAAACTAAAACACTAAAAAAACCCACACCATGAAAATAATTGAAATTTTCAAAAAATATATAATATGTTTATAAATATACATGTATATTTATTATTAGTATATCGATATATATAAATAAACAAATATATATACTCCATATATAAATATAAAATATATATATATATATATATATAATTCAATTATTTTGATTTTGTTTATCATGAAAACGGAATTGCAATATAATCAATTTATCCAAAAATTAAAATAAAAAAAGCAGCAAACTATAAAAACCAAACTGAAAAATCAAAAAGCACAAGTTCAATATATATATATATATATATATATATATATATATATATATATATATATATATATATAAACCGAATAGTGCTTTCCCTACTTTTGCACGACAATACAAAAAGTTCTTTACTTTATTTAACTATGATTGGTAATATGAGCTATAATGGAAACATTTTATGTATAAACATATACATATGTTATATATATATATATATATAGAACATGAGACATACATAGACCAAAAACAAAGGCTGAATGTCTGTAAACCTGCTTTCTACAATATGAGCCATGGAAGGAGATATAATCAGCCAAGAAGCAGACACATTAAAGATATAACTTACAGGTCAGTCATGTCAAATTACAATACTGTAACATTACAGAATATATGTCCCAAGCAGCTTTCCTTGTCGATCAAAAATATCGTAGCCCACGAAATTATGATCGATATAGGCATTAAGTTCCCATAGCAACTGCAAATTTGTCAAAATAAAATCTAAGTAATGCATTAGAAGCTAAAAGAATGAAGCATAAGTAAAAAAAGCCAGGTATTGTACTTAATTAATAGTAGTTTTCTGGTGTAAGAAATGGTGGAAAAACATAAAATATTTGAAAAAGACAGAAAATGTCTGAAAATGGGAGTTTTTTCTATTTTCTTTTTTGGTTCATCAAATTGATGTTCAACAAAAAATCAAGGGCATATCTGGGGAAACATGCAAAGTAAAACCATTTGGTAGGAAGTAAGCAAAAAGAGTGAGAAGGAAACGGCGGAAAGGAATTGAAGCTCTGTTTCTATCCAGGTACTTGGTTGAGGAAAGGAACGAATGGAGGAGAAAGTGGGTCCAATAGGATAATACTCATCACTCTTTTCTTACATTTCTCACCACTTCTGGAAAGAAAGGTTTTAGTGGTTTTTCAAACAAGGCAAACTCCGAGTCAATTACCTGCATTTATTTCTTTCAAATTAAAAAAGGAAAGTAGCTTCCACTCCCTAATTTTTCCTTCCTCCTCTTAAATCCTACTTCCCTCGTACCAAATGGAATGCAAATCTACAGATGGTACAAATTTGTTCGTCATTTCAGCAAATTATGATGGTCAATACTAGATATTACATTTCCAATGCCTTGCTTGTTCTCAAATTATGCTTTTGATCAATGAATAGGACAAGGAGAGCTGCTCTAGGAAACTAATAATTTTCTGGTTAAAATGACAGCAAACAAAATCCAGGAAACCAAACGAAGCAGCTATTGACCCGGAAATTGCAATTCTATGTGCTTGTTAAAGAAATTAGAAATCAGCAGCACTTCAATCATCTAGGAAAGAAAGTGGAATTACTTACCATCTTTGCTTGAACTGTGTTCCATGTCCGTTTGTACTTGCCATGGCTGCTTGAGGTCAGATGATTCACATTCATGCAAGGGTTTGCTTTCTGATGATGAACAATACTGGGGGACAGAAAATGAAAATCTGCTGGTAGTCTGCTTCTTAGCTGCTGAAGATTCAGCTGTAGAGCACAAGTCCTCCTCTGTTCTAGAGGTCCCTTCTATGCCATTGTGATTATGCAATTTATCTATATGTGATATTTCATCTTCCATGTATTTTGATCTCTTCCTATGAACTGGACCATTCTTGGGGTTTTGAACTGTTGGTACCTTCTGATCATTAGATGAATTAGTAGGACAAGGAGCTTTTTCTTTTAATACAACCTTTGGAATGGGCAAATTTTCAGTACCATCAGTGTTATCAACAACTACTTCATTTGTTCCACCTGAGTTTGAAGCCCTTGCAGCAGCTTCTATTTCCCACATCTTGAAAATAGCTTCAGTCAGACGTTCTCTAGCTAAATCTAATTCAATTATAGGTTTTGGATAGTTTTGTCCTAATTCCACCCCTGCAGCTTTAAGCATATTAAGGGGCGCATCCCAAGGATGATGGATCCACTCAGTTGGCATTCTTGCTAGCTCAGGAAGCCACTGCCTCACGTACTCTCCCTCTGGATCAAATTTTGAGCCTTGAATCTGACTCAATGAAATTCAGAAAATAAGGCACAAATAAAGGCACTCAGAATTGTTAATTTAACACCCTCAAAAATCTAATTCTTAATGAATTATATCACTGTGCTCAATCAGGAAAATCCAGGCACCATGAAGGTTTAGAGGCATATTGTTTTTGCTATAAGGTATCAGAAAATAGCCCATTCCGATATGAAATAATGTCCTTTTAGATTATAAGAAATGAACTTTTATTGAAACATCATCATGTCATCATGCATCTACTCCAGTTGTGTCAATTTTTAAAATTTACAGCTCTTTAGGGTATCTGGATTTGTTGAATTGTCACTGATGCATGGAATTCCATATCAGCTAACATGAATAAAAAAGAGAACACGCAACACCAAAATGCCCTGCCTTCTAAGAGTTCGAGACCAAATGAATCCAAACATGCCATCAGAAGCACAAACAGTTAATTCAAAACACTTGTGAAACAACTTGGACTGAGTCACAAACATAGGATATTGATTGTATTCTTTACTGTGATTATGGGCATACTTTCACACAGCATCAGAAGAACTTATGTTTCCATTTCAATGTGTTGCTAAGCCAAAACCTAGTCGTCTTGGAAAATGAAACTGAAAAAAATGTTAAAAGGAAAAACATATCACATCATGTGCACTTGGAACACCTAGTTGCATTAGGACATTCAAAGTTCAGCCTGTTTCAATTTGGAGTTCAGGATCCGCACAAAAATACAGATAAACAAGGAATCAAACATACCTCTGGGCTATCCAAACGTTCAAGCTCATGGCCATCCGGTAAGCTGCCCGATATATACTGCCAACCAAGGATATCACATTCCAAGTCTGCATCTAGAAGTGTGTCCCAGAAATACTTCATCCCCCATCTCCATGGAAGAAGCAGAACTTTCACAGCAAAACTTGAAACAATCACTCTTATTCTATTATGTATCCAACCAGTTGCCCAAAGCTCACGCATTCCTGCATCGACTAAGGGATAACCAGTTCGTCCCTGTCTCCAAGCCTTAAAATGGGTCTGATTGGCATTCCAGGGAAAATACTTTAAGTTGCTCAGCAATGATCTCTCATGAGTGAATGGATAGTTAAAACAAAGGTAACGTGAATATTCCCTCAACCCAATGGATCTAAGAAACAGAGTCACACTTTCTTTCCCTGCCGAGTTATCTTCCTTCGCCCACAGCAACTGTTTCATTTGCACACATTGAAAAACTTTCCTCACACTCAGTTCTCCAAAATGAAGATATGGGGATAAAAGGGAGGTGGAGTTCCCCCAAACCTTTAGACTATGTTTTGAATAGTCAATTAGATGTTGTTCAATAAATTCAGTCAGCGCCTTATCAGCATTGCTCCAACCTGGGGACCATCCTCTTCCCAGTAAGGAATTGCTAGATTTCTCTGCTTCATTTTCGAGACCCAATTCCTCAGCTGAACATTTCTCAACATTTCCTGTCAATGAGAGATAAATATTACAACAAGAAAGAAAGAAAAAAATTCTACACCATTCATCTCTTGCTTCCTCTCTCCAACAAACACAATCACCATGGAACAGATATTTGCATTTTTACATGTACAGTACAGTTACAGGTGAAGTTCATCAAGTCAGAAATTGACAGTGTTATCAGAGAACCAAATTAACATAATGAATATTACTGAGATAACCTGTTGCTGACACCAATCGCCATGGAGGAAGATGTGAAACAGGTTCCATTTGCATGTGCAAGCACCTGTCCCAATATGCATCGAATGTCACAAAAGCATGTCCACTTTCATCGTATATTTCCCATGGTTCATACAACAAATCTCCATTGTAGCTTTGCACAGAAATGCCAAGTTCCACCAGTTTTTCTTTAATGTTGTGGTCACGAACAAGAGATACTGGATCTAGGGAGGTCAAGGAACAAATAGAAAGCATCACCAAACAAAGACTTCATATGAAGAACTAAGTGAATAGTATAAGACCCAAAATAGAGCTGAAACTCAACTAGCTACCTAGATTAATTGATATAATAAATGAGCTATGCTCTCTAGCAATTATACTTCCAGCATCTTGGAACACATTTCAATCACTAGCATATTGAGATGTGACACAGAGACCAAAAATATCTATAAGCAGTTTAAAGATCGTTGATTTCTATTTATTGTGTCTCCAATTCTATATGCCCATGGTAAACAATTGATTCAATGAAAAGCTTGGAGTGATACAAATCTTACATCATGCAGATATATAATTCTGTAATTATAGCAATTGAGCAACTTAAAAAGACAAGAAAGCATTTATTCCCACTGCTCTGTTGCTTTGACTCTACATATTTTCTTTCTTTATTCTTTATAATATAACAAGTATGTAATCGATTAATTCCTGAACCAGTCATAAGGAAAGAGAAAGCCTCTAGTACTTTAGGTGGTGTGCCGGCAGATTTTCCTCTCATAGTTTAAAATTAAACTTTTAAAGTTATTTACTTCTCCTCTTATAAATCCCCAGTTACTTTACTTTTTCCAGCGTGCAACAACTTCACCAATTGCAGCATATCATCAACACTAATAATCCTTTTAAAGAAACTGCAAAGGTTTTATGCAGAATCACCATCAACATTTGTAATTTTCTCAAGAACTGCCAAGGGTTTTTACTTATCAAAATACAAAATAAAAGGAAGAAGAAAGCAGATGAAACTGAGAAAAAAAAAAAGTATAAAATGAAATTTGATAGAAACCATAACTGCCCAAGGATTATTATGCCATGGATTCACAATTTACCAAATAATGAATTACAAGAATCACTTCCTAAGATTTTTCATCAAGCCCAACCAAACAAAGCAAAGGGTGTAGCAGTAAAAATGAAAAAACAAATGCTTTTAGCAAATAAAAAAGGGGGCATACCATAGAGATGATTGAATACCACTCTTGTTGCACCAGTGGCATTGATACAATCCAAAAGAGCATCAAGAGTACTATGGGTTTTGATGATTACAAGTTCAGCCCCAAGAGATTTCAGAGAGTGTCCCAAGTGGGCAAGAGACTGCTTCAGCCACCACCTCGAAACTCGACCTGGGTAGAACTGTCCTTCTTCTTGAGGGCACCATATAAACACAGGACACACACAACCATCCCTGGCTGCAGCAGCTAATGCAGGATTGTCCTCAATTCTAAGGTCCCTCCTAAACCAGACAATGGTCTTATTGCTGCCCATATTGGGATAACTAAGATCTTTCAGGATCAAGCTAAAGTTCAAATCTTATGATGCTTACAATTGTTACTCCACATCTCAACTCCAATTTAAAACTAAAAAAACGTAAAATATTTCTTGTTGATCACAGTGCTCAATCGAACAAATCCATCGTATTCAGTTTCATGAACCAACTAACTTCAAAAACAAGGGGGACCCATATGCGTGAAATATGCCAGGAAACCTGCAAATATCTAGAATGGCAACGGGAAGCTCCAGTATCAAATGATGAATTCCCAATTCAGCAAATATTAGTTAAAGTTGGCTACTATCTAAAAAAATACCCAAACAGCCCAGACTACTATATTTGCTTCAGATTCTACTTTACTCCCTCGTATCAAAGAATACCCAAATTACATATGCCCCTTTCTATTATACTTCTCTATACGTCTCAATCCCAACTTCTACTTGTTGCTGCTGCTGCTATAATTAACTATATTAAACAACACATCTATATAACCCAAATACCAAAGAACCATTCATATACCTTCCTGATTCTCCTAAAGTTTTGATCACCTAACTTTTAATTCTATGCACAAAAAGGAAGAAAAACCATAATATATATCATGTGAATAAAGAATACAGATCTGGGACACCCACCAAAATGATTCCTTAATAATTTGCATTAAAGAATAATATCCACAAAAGAGATAAGAATCCTTAAAAAGAAACCGAACAACAAATCAGAAGCGATCAAACAAAAAAGAAAGGATTCCAAACTGTACCCAGTTCTTGTTTGAGGTTGATTACGTGAGAAGATAAATTGTTTACCCAACAAAGCCTATAGATACTGGTTAAATTGATCAATTGTACAGTATTAATAGTACTACCCTTTGGAAAAATTAGACATTGGATTAGAGTTGGGATTGTCTTTATGTGA
Source organism: Vernicia montana (assembly GCA_949750685.1). NCBI lineage: Eukaryota > Viridiplantae > Streptophyta > Magnoliopsida > Malpighiales > Euphorbiaceae > Vernicia > Vernicia montana. The sequence continues at coordinate 9,873 of CATKHJ010871610.1, forward strand.
ATGAGTGGCTTGTTGATCTAATTACTTGAAGATCACGTGGGCTATGGTGATATTGATGGTGGTGGGGCCGTGGTGGGCCTTATCTTGTTTCCATGGTGGATCGACTGTAAAAATAAAAAACGAAGATGAAGAAGATGAAAATGGTAAGGGAAAAGGGTATGGGTCTCTCTCAGTAAGGTGCGTCACTGACTATGTGATAGTGCGTCCCAGAATTTTTTTCAACATTAGACTTTTACTAGAGGCTTCATATACATCTATTGATGCCAATGAAATTTCCCTCCAATGCCTTAATGGCAAGTAGTTGGTTGCCCTTGGCCAAAAAAAAAAAAAAAAAAAAAGGGCAAGTAGTCGGTTGCTATTTCAATTACCGCTGTTTAACGGGCGGACTCAATGGTAGAGTCAATGATCTAGCGGGTTTAGAGATGATAATTTTATCCGGTCAGTTAAGTATTCATCCCAGTTTGATTTTAATTATTCATTTCATTTAGTAAATGAAGTGAGACGAATTTTTTAATTTATATCCGAATTAAGTTCGAATAATGTAAAACCCGAATCCGATTATATAAATATATTTTATTTTTTTAAAATATTATATATATTTAATTTTTATTTTTTAAAAATTTATAATTCATTTTTTTATGTGAAATATATATATATATATATATATATATATATATATATATATATATATATATATATATATGAGAAAATAAAATTAAAAATAAAAAATAAATATAAATAGGTATATTTTCGCCTCACCTGAAGCGGAGTGAATAATGGGACGTGTATTTTATTTTTTAAACGAATCAAGTTTAAGTTTTGTAAAATCCATATCATACCTGACCCGCTGTCATCCCTAAACAGATTGCTGGGTTTAACTCATAAAATTAGTCCAAATCAAATCAGAGTTTGGCTCAACGTGATATTAATCGAATAGCTGGTTCAATCTAATCTTTTTTTTTTTTTTTTTTTTTTTTTTTGAGGGAATTCAACCTAATCAACTTGGGTGTGATCCAATCAAAATAAATAAATAAAAATACTAAAAGCATATAAGTTTTTGGTCGGCGACCCAATCATTCCCTAATTCGGAACTGATCCAGATTAACAGAATAAGGTCTGAATCCTATATAATTAAAATCGGACCGACAAATCCAATCCACATGAACTTTCACATATAAACCAATGGGGCACGTTAGCATTATAAAAATAGGGGACCAAAAGATTTTCTTCAAAAGCTAAACATTTCCCAAACATTATAATAAGAGCTAAGAACTTGACAACCTAAAAAATAATTTTTCGTCTTGAATTTTCTCCTTTCTTCACCAAATATTGAAAATTTCAAACCATCTTTCTCAGAAATATGCTATCCTTTTCACCTGCAGTTCAATTTTATAAATACAGTAAAAACTTGACAGCAAAGGATTTAAACCAAAATAATTATACCTAATTAATCTGCTCTTAACTCAATTTTTAGATACAGGATTCATTTAACTTTTATGTTAAAAGAAATAAAAAGTCAAAATTGGCAGCCGACAGACTTTTTAACCAGAATCTGGTAGATCACTGAGCTTCACTTCTAAAACTAAAATTACAAAAAAATCCTTAACCATTAACCACTAATAAGCAAACCATTAACCATATCCAATATCACCTGAGAAGCATCATGGCAACAAGGAGCTCATATTTCGTCCGTACCTATACAGGTATCGTTAATCATGAACTCCCGATCAGCCTTCTCATGAGTTGATTATTCAAATACAATTAAGCTGTATGTACTTTGTGCCAATGGCATATGAGTTATGACATGTAATCAGCAACTAATTGAAGCAAGAAAGTACATTCTTCCAGGTAGCACAGTTTTTCTAATGATTTGAAACACTTCCATTTTAGAGGAAGCGCTCAGTGTGCACGGTCTCTGAGCACCTCAAGATCCATCTCAGTTGGATCAGTTGCCTGGATTTCATAATGGATGCCTTCCAGTTCTCTTCTGAATCTGTCCTTGGAAGTTGCATAAAGCATCTTTGCACGAATGCGAGACACAGAAGGAGACCTTAAAGAAAACCATTGGATTTTAAATTATTGTAAATAACTATGAAATTTGTGATACATTGGTGCCGAAAGAAATAACAGAAGATGTCATGTTACATTGTTTATTTACTATTATAGAATCAAAAGTCATAAATCTATATGAGAAAGATAAAAATTTATGCACCCATCACTTTGTAAACCAATAGCTAGCATGGAACACATTTCTCACAAATAAACTTTGCATTCAAGTAACTATATTGAATGTTGTTACACGATCAGGTCCTGAAGTACTCTCCCCTAAGGGATAGACAAATGCTGAAAAAGATAAACTACAACAATGAGACCAAACATGCAAAGGAAAAAAGAAAAAAGGAGGTAGCATGTGCATGACCATGAAAATAGACCAGAAAGAAACACCTTGCACACTGAGTTAGTGACACAGTATTCTTTGGCTGAATCCTAGAGGACCACTCAAGGATGGTCTAGTCTTAACAAGAACATCTGATAGTCTGGCTCAAAGACAAAGACTCCTTTCTTTTCAAATACTCTAAACAATAACATAACTGCGTAAGAGAGATGAGCTGCCAAATTGGCTACCCCACAAACACTCTTTCCTAGTGGACCAGAAGGCTTACTGGCCCAGCCCTAGAAAAAGTTAACCAAACAAAGCTGGAAACAGCCCAAACCTAGAAACATCCACCAAAATACAAAAGGACAAAGTACCAAAAGTAGATGCAAAATGGCATGGTTATTCACCACTTCTTGAAAACTTCAAAAAAAATAAAAAAAGTTCATGAGATTTTAAAAAAGATCCATAAATTCACACTAATCATATTAAACATGAGAGGCAAATTTGGATAGAACAAGAAGGCACTGGATGCTCAGAGAAATAAGCATAAACGGTTCGACAAGCAGGATCCTGCAAATATATAGCCTATGGGATATGGCTGATTACCAACATCTAGCCCTTGCCATCACTTGCATGCATGAAACTAACAGCAAAACGTGGAAAGTACATGTTAAATTCAACACCAATAAATTCACTCTAAATTACATTTTCTCATGTGTCTAAGGAGGCATGAGAACTGCATGGCAAAACAAAGAGAAGTAAGGAAGCCCTCACAAACAGTTGCTTATCAAATTCTAGCACTTAGATGCTATGAACTTCTAATTCTGACATTATGTCATAGTTAGGTTATGTATGGGGCAAAAATGAGTTGCAAGTAGACAAAATAAAAAAAAAAAAGGAAAGAATCACATGCATAAAAGAAAAAGAAAGCAACAACGGATTCAAAAAGAAAACATGATACTAAGTTTCAGTGACCACTCTGGGTAAAAAGGTTAGAGATTAATAACTAAAAATATATGCATGCACCAAAAACCTGAATTCATAACATTCCCTGTAAATTTGACAAGCTAACCACAACTACTATATGCAATTCTAACGAAACAGCATCCACTACAGTTAAGAAAGAAACTTACCAAGCAATGAAGAAGATCTTGCTCTTCTGGCAATTCTCCGAAGTCACAAAATCAAAGTCATAGACAGCATATCGGCAATCATTCTCAGGCAAGGAAGCAGTAAAATCATCATAGCTCTCAGCTGGCCCTCCAGTCTTCTCAACCACAACCTCTTTTTTCTTTTCATCAATCTTAAAGATCACATAACGATGACCCTTCTTTCTCTGCAGTTCAAGGAATGCGCTTTTGCTGTGATCAGCAACACCCATGCCAGACGAAGCATTCCCCTGGGAAATTAAATTCATTATTAATACATTAACTAATCAAATTTCTTTTTGCTCTGCCCTGCTCCATTTGTATAATATATTCAAAGATATTGCAATAAAGTGTAAGCCTCTACTTGCAATACTTTCAATACATATCTTAGATTATATGAAATCCTAACACACAATTCTATGAACCAACCAAAGTGTGGATATTGGAATTCATTATCCCAAATTCATACTCCATAGATGCACTGAACAGATCAATTGCAAAATCCCAATTTATAATTCAATCACATATCCAAAGGATATTCCATTAAATAACCGCATGCAACTACTAAAATGAAAACAATTAATTTAATTGAACACAAACCGATTCAACAGGAGTAAAATTCAATAGATCAGATTCAAAATCAAATTACTCAACAAAATAATCCATCAATCCACACACAAAAAAAAAAAAGGTATACTGAGAGAGAGAAGCTTACTCCTCTGAAAGCCATAGCCGCAAACGCTAAAGAGAACAATGCAGAGAGATTTTTCAGATGAAAAGAAACAGTACAAAAAAATTAAAAAAAAAAAGAAGATTCTCTCTGCTTTGAAAGAATAAAGAAAAAGGAGGAAGATGATGTATGGAGAAGGAAAAGAGGCGCGTCGTGTCTATTCGATTCTGACAATGAGCGCCAGTATTATCTGGTGGGTCATAAGATACAGAAAGTTACTGTGGTTCTTCCTTTAAGAGCCGTAGATTGGTATTAGCCAGATTCGTTGCTCTTTTTTTTATTTTTTTATTTTATTTTTTTTTATTTTTTTAATTCATAATAATACTAAGAATATATATTAAATAACATTTTATAGAATTTGATCATATTTTTAATTTTATTAAAAATTGTAAAATAACTTAATTTGTTTGATAAAAATTATCGAATAAATCGGATTATATTTATCACATTTCAAATTAAATTACAAAGCAATTGAGAGATGAACGTATCTAAAACATTGTAAATTTAAACTACTAAATATTCAACCTATGATGGAGTCAAAACCCAATTAAGCAATATGATTATATGAAGTATCCAACCAAACTCTAAATGCTCAACTATAAATGACTATTATTTATTAATATTTTATAATAAAGGTATTATTTAGAAGTTAATTTTTAAATATATAAATAAAATATGAAAATAATTTATTAAATTGATCGAAAAAAAATTAATTTCAATTAATATAAAAATTGATATAAGAATATTATTTTTAAATTAAAAAAAAACAAAAAATTGTTTTTTTTTTTTTTTTCCTTAAATGGGCTTAGTTCACAACTACAACAACCCATTCGTAAAGTCTATAATAATTGTGTGCCAAGTTGCAGCGTACAAGATACCACGTTATCTCATAGTCGCTGGATAGTGGACACGTGCCAAAGCATATTTCTCCTTTTCTCTTTTATTTATTTATGTTTCTCCCAAACAGAGCCTTAAGTGAGGCTCGTCCACTCGTGTGTGTCACTGCTATGGAGAAGTGAAATTTCAATTTCCCGAGTCTAAAGAGAGTTTTTTTTTTTAAACATATAAATTTATTCAGTTTTAAACAGTTTGGAAATTCCATCTCTTTCTCAGAATTTCAAATTCCCGCGCCAATATGGAATCTGAAGGTAACTATTCCTAAAACCCCTATATTTTCCTCACTTATCCTTTTACCGTTTTCACAATTCTTTGATTCTGTTGTTTGGCGCCGGAAAAACTATGTCTTCAGGGCAAAAAAGCGCCTCTAATCCAGCGGCTATGCTCGCTTCTCTCATGGGCAAGAGAGAAAAGCTTCGAGAAGAGCTCCGTAACATTGAGAAACAGGTAATTTAACAACTTTTTTCTGTGTTTGGTTTCTAAGAAACTGAAGGAAAACAAAAGTTTGAAAATTTAATTCCATTTTATTGAGATTGAGATTGTGCATTTTTATTATGTAGGTGTATGAGTTGGAAACAAGCTATTTACAAGATTCAAGCCAGTTTGGACATGTGCTCAAAGGTTTTGAAGGGTTTCTATCTTCGTCAAAAAGCGCCACTAAGTAAGTTTCTTTTCGAATTCTTGCTGTTTCCTACCATATTCATTTCTTGATCTATGGATTTATTTTTCTATAATGAATATTTTCACCTATGCACAATGTACATCATGGGAAAATCGGCTAGAATGCCTTTTAATAATATGAAATTTTCATTTCCTCACTGAGAAATAGAGATTTTAGGTGATGGCAGCTGAATTAAGAGAATCTCAAATTGTATGCATTGTTATTACTACTGCTGGTGAGAAACCCTTGAAGTTATCAAAATTTTGATTGTTGTTGTTGAAAATCTAGGATTAATACAAATAATGGCACCGCCATAATCCAAATTCTGAGATTTAATGCATGGTTGTGTTATAGTTCCTAGCAGACAAAGGTGTAATTTAAACTTTTAATAGCAAATGTATTATTCCCTCCCTTACTCCTTTCTCTCCCATGGTGGATGGATATATCTATTTACAAATCTCAACTGGTTTCCTGAGATGGAAACTAGCACAAATAAAGCAACATTACAACATTCTCATATCTGAGTTTCTAGTACCATTGCTTTCCCTGGATTTTTGTAACAAAATTCTCTTGAAATTGATCTTGCAGTTTAAAAAGATCCAGGAAATTTCAGCCGGAAGATAGACTTTTCTCATTGTCATCAGTGACCTCACTAGCAGTATGTGTTAAATTTCTGCCTTATCAGCAACAGCTTCCTTCTAGATTTTTTTCATCAGTTTCCTTTGTTCATTGGCTCCTTAGCGGCATAATTTGACAATTTGAATTTTAGTTATTGGGTGTTAGAAACTCCTGCCTGATCAGAGTAATAGCCTTTGATATGTGCATACATAACCTTGCAACATATGCTTTTACAAGTGAATTTTGACTGTTTGATGCTGCCAGGGAAAAAAAAATTTAGGGACTGTTTTTAGTCTAATTCCTTACCTTGACAACTTTATCTTTTTCTTGTGTGAGATCCGGGTTTGATGTTTAATGAAGGCAAGTTTTATATCAAGTAATTACTTATGTCTAGAGTTCTCTAGGATTTTATTAAGATTTTATGTTTATTGACTTTTAGCTGAACTTAGTTTTTAGTTTAGGGAATTTTCATATTTAGGACTAATGATTCTGGTGGGATGAGGAAATGTGAGTACTATGATTTGAGTTCGAAGGCATGTGTGCCTAGTGCATGTGGGCACCTTACCTCTCTCTCCCTTTCCTGTTGCTGTTTATGCACTCTTCATCTCATTTCTTTGTTGCACTATTAGCAATATCTAATTTGTTTTGAAAATTAATCAACCATCCTACTACATAAACTTAATTATTCCTCCATCAAATATCACCACAAATTCCTTATTCTACTGCTGTAGCACATCAGGGGACTGTTTACAGCACCTGGGAAGCTTCATAATTTCTTTCTTTTCTTATTTTCTGACACCATATTTTATTCCATTGCTTAACCATTGTAAACTATAAATATATTGCCTTAGCCGCAAAAATAAGCTCAAGTGACTTGGAACACTGAGATTGGATGCGGTCAGAAATTTCTGCTACTTTTCAACAGTAAATAGCCCAGCTTTCAGTCCCATTCCCTCAACAAAGACATAAGGGTAGACTATTTCAATTTGTAGCACATCATCCTTCAACATGACAAACACCACCAAGGGATATAAAATTGATATGGGATGGCAGTGATGATAATAACTTCCAATGAGTGGTCTCAGTTCAACTTTAAAACATTGCTTTTTAGAATCTAGTAATCATGATTTCCTTCCCGATTAAAATAGTTGCACTAGAGTGTAGGAGTGGGCTAGTTTGGCTGCAAGTCTGGTGGGTGGTTTTGGGTTGAAGGTGAGTTCATACAACCACATGGGTTGTACAGGCTGCTGGTTTAGTTGGACTTGGGTTGTAAAGAAACTTTTATTTCCCCTTTTTATAATGTCTTCTTCAAATGTCTTGTTTTGGTATTGCCTTGTCCTTGAATAACCCTGAAGACATGCCAATTCTTACATGACAAAGATATTTATACTGTGGTGCATGGTAGACATCCACATATTCGTATACTCGTATATTTTCCTATGTTATGCAACTTATTTTTTGCATGGGCCACATGTTATGAAACTTAAGGAAAATGTTATTTCCATGACTAGCATGCATTCTTCCATGTTGCAAAGTTGACTGTATTGTTAGTGGTGCGTGGGCCCCACAACTAAGAAGCAGCCTCAACAACAAGTGTGGAAATAGGTTCCTTTTCCTTCATTTTATGACTTCAGATGTTAATTAATAGTTACAGCTTTTAGAGAATGTGTTTGAACTTTCAATCTTGGCACCTTGCTAGTTTCTAGTTAACAATTGATGAGCAAGGGCTAAAAATCAGAATTAACTGTCTACTGATTCATGTGCTACTGTTTTCCAAAAGGCCCAAATAGCTGGTATCTTTATCTATGAACATCATTATTTTATATCTAACAGAATAAATTTGGAAGAAAATGCTCAATCAGATTACATGTTTTCCTTTCATAGATTAATGTGTCTTTCACTAATATTCGAAGTGTTAGTAGTATAAAAATAATTTGTATAGAGTATGAGTTTATTTAAGCTCAGGAGACTTCAATGAATATTTGGAGCAAGTCTTTCAGATTTTGACAAGTAATTACGCATCAGTTTTTGTATAGGTAGTTATATGCATCAGTTTCTTAGCTATTAGTTAATGGTGCATTCCATGCACATCGGATGGAGCTTGCCTAGAGTATGACCCCAGTGCTGCCTGAGACCATTGGTGAATGTGTTTATCATGCTAGAGATTAAAGAACTCAAATTATTATTTTCAGGGAGTTCTAAAATTGATGATACAACAACTTTTATTTTTATGAAGCACTGGAATTAATGTTTATGTGAAAATTATTTTTTTATCCTCTTTTGTGAATCCTTGCTCATATATGTATAGAAACAACATAGAACTTCAAGGCTAAATTCAACTAGACAGATTGTGCCAGCAGTAATAGTGGTTAAGTATTTCTTAATGTGCTTGTGGCATGCATTGTAAATGTTTCTCAGTCTGATTATGCTTAATACGAATCATCATTCATGCTAGATTAGATGGATAACAGCTAGTTTTACATTATGATTTCTCACTTTTTATGCTGTTTGTTATCCTTCAGCAGTAGTAAATCTAAATGACCACGATGAAACTGATTCTCACATGTACATGTGGTTGAGATAGTTGTTCAGATTTAATAAGACTTTTTTGTTTGCTTTGTTTTCTTAATCTATAGGCAGAAGAACTTGGACTTGGACGTGATGGTAAGGGTGGTTTATTTTTGTTATTATTTAATTACTCTGCTCATCAGAAGAATAGGATAACTTAATTTTCTGTATCTTCTTGTTTGTTGCAGATGGAAGATCTGATATTGGTAGTGGTCGGCCTAAGGGTGGAATATTACCTGCTAATGGGCAGTAAGTATCAAGTCCTTTCTACATATAATGAGTTATGGAAATTGTTCATAAATTAATACATCAGGCAAACCCTTTTGTAGGGGAAAACCAAAGAAGGGAAGAACGTCAATGGGACCAAGAGATATGAAGAAAATCAGACCATCAACCGAAGCAGAATTTGATGATGAAGATGATCCTGATATGAGTTTGAGGTAATAACTTGATAATTTATACAAACTTGTAACAAATGTAAATTCTAGGCTGCAAGATGTAGAGGGAATTGTATTGTAATAAAGTATTGATAATTCTACTGTTTAGATTATGTTAATAAGGATCCTTTAGGATAGGTGGATCCCGTAGCAAGCCTTAACATACCATTAAGTTATTTTTGTACTTAATCTTTCATTAGAGTTGTAACTTCTGTAACTTTTTGTTAATTAAAGGAGATTTTAAATTGAACTAGCAACGAGTTTTAGTTGGATTAATTAAATTTTATTAATTATTAAATAAAATAATATTACATAAACACAACGAGGCATAATTTAGTTGTAAGTGTTTTTTCTCTAGTCAAAAGGTGCAGGATCCATTTTTTCTTTTTCGATACTCAAAATAATAATAATAATAATAATAATATTACATAATTAAAATAAATTAATATATTCTTTTTTATCTCTAATTGTCTTATAACTTCTATCTCTTTTTTTCTACCAACGTGCGTGTCTTGTAGATTTAGGGAAAATTTATTACCTAATTTATATATTAATAAAAATTAACACCAATATCTCTTTAAAAAAATTAATATCAATAAATAAGTTGAAAAATATTAGATTAGGATTAGGAATATTTAAGTTAAAGTTATTTATATAATAAAGTATATAAGGTATGAGATAGTAAATTAGGAATATCTTTTATATGGTAATAATAAAAACTGAAAGAAAAAAAAAAAACTCCATAAAGGAGATTTTAAAGTCGCTGATGTGACTTCTCTTAAATTTAATTTTAAATTCATTCTTAAAATCTAGGTTAAAGATATACTAGGTTAAAGATATAAATAGAACTCTCTCCTTTGTGCTGATACTCAAGTGAGCCTTTAATATTTTTTTTGGTTTTATTAGACCCCTAATCTTTATAAAATGACACATATAAAACCCTCTTCTTTGGATTGATGTTCAAGTGAGCCCTTAATATTTTTTTTTGTCCCATTAGACTCTTAACCTTTTCAAAATGATACATATAAAACCCTCTGTCCATAATTTGGAATTTTTATCAAGTGATGTTAAAAATAAAAAATTAATATCTATGCACCTACGTATTAATTTTTATTTTTGCATAAATATTTTTTAAACTATTTGGAGAAAATTTAATATTTGTGAAATTTAAACTTAATAAAATAAATAAATAAATTAAAATATTACAAATTTAATTTAATATAAAATGACTCCTTAGTTTTTGTACATTAAAGTATAATTTATAAAAAAAAAATTATATTTTAATAAAAATAAAATATACTTTATCTTTATTTTAAAAAAAATATTCAAAACCAAAGAGAGATAAAAATATATATATATTTTATCTTTATTAAAATATAAAATATAATTTTTTTATAAATTATATTTTAATGTATAAGGATTAAGAAATCATTTTATATTAAATTAAATTTGTAATATTTTAATTAATTTATTTTATTAACTTTAAATTTTACAAATATTAAATTTTCTCTAAATAGTTTAAAATTAATACGTAGGTGTATAGAAAATTAATACATAGGTATATAGATATTAATTTTTTATTTTTAACATCACTTAATAAAAATTCTAAATTATAGATGGAGTATTTTATATGTACCATTTTGAAAAAATTAAGAGTCTAATGGGATTAAAAAAAATATTAAGGGTTCACTTGAATATCAGTTCAAAGGAGAGGGTTTTATATATACCATTTTGAAAAGATTAAGAGTATAATGGGATCAAAAAAAATATTAAGGACTCACTTAACTATCAGCACAAAAGAGAAGGTCCTATTTATACTTTTGGCTTTTTTGTTTTAAGCAAATTAATATGATTATTTTAAGAAATAACTTAAACCATTGATACAAATAGTTGTTGACATAAAAGTATTGCTGATATATTAAAATTTTAAAATTAATATTTAAAAAATAAAAATAATTATAAACAATCCCTTCAATGCTAAAAAAAAAATCAATTGATAAATTAATTGAAATTGTGAGTTTTCAATATTTTTTACTTTGTAATCAGCTTGCAAAAAATTAGTACACAAAATTTATCAATATAATTTTCTTACATTCTTCTTTCAATTAAAAAAATAAGTTATTTATTTTTCTTAACTCCAATTCATAAGTAATGTTGTCAAATTCCATCCATACTCATTTACTCATTTATATTTATAATGTAAGTATAAATATTCCCGCGTGCGATACTATGTGGGTGTATATTGTTTTGTATTATGAGTGTATATTATTTTGTATTATCTATTTTATTTTTAGATAAATATGGATATTTTTTCATAACATTACAACATAATTTTGTATCAAATTTATTAATTACATATTTCGATAATAAAGAAAAGGAATATAGAATAAAACATAAATGTATAGCTATTAATTTAATGGATGGCAAACATGATAACGTTCAAAACATCAATTAGGTAAATTATCTTAAGCATAATAGTTTTTTTAAAAGTACTTTGTCTAAACAACATTACATTACATAATAATAAAAGGGTAAATTATTATTTCATCCTTTAGATTTGACCTAATTAATTAATTGGTCCCTACTTTTTAAGAAATTAATTAATTAGTCTCTCAATTTTAATTATGTTAAATCAATTAATCCTTCCGTCTAATTTTTTTCAAATTTTCATTAAAAAAGTTTTAAAAATAAAAAAAAAAAATAACATTTAATACCTAAAATACCTCACCTGTATCAACTATCTACCATCATTTCCAAAATGAATGTTAATATTTAATGCTACACATGGTACAACCATTTACCCATCATCATCACCACATTACCACATCACCTTCATCATGATCTTCATCATCTACCAACTTATTTCTTTGTTTCGGTTCTTTTTTGGTTGTTGTAAGAACCGCTACCAGTAACATACAAAGATTTAATGGAGGAAAAATTGATCTTAATGGTACTTCTATTAATTTCTCTAACTCTAACGGCTAATTATATCTGACCTCCTCCATGTGAAATCTTGCATTTCTCGTGGAGTTTCAGACCTTCTTTTCATTCTCAGCATATAATTTTTACTATTTTTTTTTAATTTAATCGCTTATTTTCTATATTAATTTTCTATTTTCAATATTATTGTTTGTACTAAAAATTAATTTGGACAACCCAACCCATTTTACATAGACCCAGGTATGAGAGAAAATTAAATTAATAACATTTAATTAATTTGTGGTGAAGTGGGCAGTTAATTACTGATGTGGAGCTGAGGAAGTGGAGCATGGATAAGAGGTTGAAAGATTTAAGGAAGTTTTTAATGGACCATAATCTACACTCTCAGCAAATTGGCAATAAACAAGTTAGCGGTTAATGGAAAGTTATCTCTGATGCATATAAAAGGGAAGCTATAGGACAAGCAAAAGGAACCAACAATCAATCATCCAAAGACTACCCAAACTATAGCAAATTCAATTCAAGCATTTCAATTTCATTTCAGCATTTTACTGTCATTCAAGCAATTTCTTCTTCAAGCATTTTAATTTACAGCCTTTGTCTTTCAGTTTAATTTCAATCCACTGTCAATATTTTCCTTTCATGCCAA
>CATKHJ010872140.1:0-10436 GCA_949750685.1 Vernicia montana
CAATAATTAAATAAAGAAGAACAATAAGAACATTAAATTTACAACAAAAATCCAATTAGGAGATACTCCCTCTAGCCCTTATGGGTTCTAGGGGAGTCACACATTCCCCAAATTAAGTCAATAAAGAAAACAGAATAAACAATAAAAAGAAAACAAAATGAAGAAGATGAAAGGAGAAGAAGATTTATTTTAATTGGATTTGATGCTTTCAGACAAGCATGCCAACGTATGCCTTCGAATGGGAATCAAAATCCATGTAGTTCGCCCTTCTTGTGAAGGGAGTTTGTTTAGTCTGAACATTTTATCATGTTTCAGTTCATTGATTAAAAGGTGGGTTGATTGATTTTAATCAAATATAATTGATTACCAGGGTTTTAATTAGGTTAGGTTTAATTAACAAATAAAAAGCATCAATTGATCCAAAAAAGTTAAGTAATTCAGTTTCTAATTAACATGCCTCTTAAAGTGATAAAAAGAAAGGGATTAAGGAGAAGGGGATCATATAAAGGAAATGGGGAAAGCAATAAACTATGCTAGAACAAAAGAACTAGAAGAAAGGGAATAAAAGAAAAGGGAACATATAAAGCAAAGGAGAAAATAGGCAATATAAAGGAAACCAAACTAAAAATAAAAAGCAAACAAAACAACAATGAAAGCAAAAAAAAATTCTAAAATAAATAAATAAAAGAAAAGGAAAGAAGATAAATACCTTTCGAAGACGAGGCTTGGGCACGTATGGACGGAGAGAACGACCGAATCGCAATTCCACCTTCACTTGGCGGAACAACAACTTTTGAACGGCTAGAAGGATGGTGCTTTTGGGACTCCCTCGAACTGATTTGAGGGGAGGAACCATGAAATGACCACCCAAAATAGAAAGAAAACTTTAAACTAGAAAGGCAGTTCTTTCGAACCAAGCCTTAAAAAATCTGCTTGCTTTTGATCAATTGATTTGATTTAGCAAGAGGTGTGTGTTAAAATGAGTTGGAAAGGGGGGTTTATATAGGTAGAAGAGCTGGGAACAAGTTTCATGTTTTCCAATGTGGGAAAACTAACCAAAAGTGCCAAAACCACATAAGAGCCTCTTGGAACCGCACACAAGGGAATTCAGACCGCATAGAAGGTTAGAGTGACCGCACAGTAGAAGCATGACCACACAAAGTCAGATGTGAACCACACAGAGGCTATGTGGTTCCGCACAGGCAGTCCCCATAGTGGCTGTACGGTTTTTGATGCTCGATTTTACCGTTTTGACCTGTTTCTACTCTATTTTACACAATTCCTGTTGCGTTGTGCTCGTTATCCAATCCTGGATGATATGAGGATGATTTAGAGGCTTGAGGGATGGGTCCTAAGTCCCAAGGCTCAGATTCTCAATTTTTGGGATTTTGGCAATTTTTGGCAATTTCGGCTTCTGGAGGTCTGTTTACCGAGTTTAGGTGCCTCTAAGGTTCAAAATGCATACTGGAGGGTGAAAAATTAAGGGTTCACACTTACTTGCACCGCTATATAATGCTCTGTATGCTATCAAATTTCCCACGTTAGCCTAGTTGGTTGATAAGGCCAAGCAGATAGAGATAAGGCATAAGACGGACATAGCAGAAAGGGAACAAAAAATAAAGGCACAAGGTAGGGGACACGATAATAGGAGAGGGGGAAGTAATTTCCAAGCAAGAGCGCCTGGATCTACTTCATCTGCTCTAGTTTTGGGTCAATTTCAAGGTGCAAATAGAGGCTAAGGTCAAGGTAGAAGTGTATTTGTAGCGTCCGCACCAAGAAACACAAGTGTTCAAAAATCTATGCAACAGGAGTACATAACTCCTATGTGTCCCATTTGTAGAAAAAAGCATGGAGGGATTTGTAGAATGTAAACAGGAGCCTGTTTGAAGTGCGGACAAATGGGACACTTTGTCAAAGACTGCCCACAATTGAGACCCCAACAGAGTGCTTCTGTAGCTTCTCAGCCTACTGTGCAAATGCCTAGGCAGGATATAAGAAATGCTAGTGGTCGAGGATGAGGTCAAGGCCAAACATCTGGAGTGAGCCAACCAGTTGAGGGCAAAGAAAGAGGCAAAGTTTTTGTACTCAATCAACAAGAAGCCTAGACCTCGAATACTATGGTGACAGGTACCATTATTATTAAGAATGTACAAGCATGAGTATTATTTGATTCGGGTGCTACACATTCATTCGTTTCACTACACTTTGCAAAGAAATTGAGTAGAAGTAAAGAACTTATGGGGGTTCCTTTAGAGATTAATACACCCTTAGGTGAAACAATGGATGTGAACTATATAATCCCTCTTATGTAGTAGAGATTGGTGATAGGAAACTCCCTGTAGACCTAATTGAACTATTAGTGTTAGATTTAGATGTGATACTCATAATGGACTGGTTGTCCAATCATGTCACGACCCAACTTCTAAGTCGCGACGGTCCTAGGGTATGGGTAGGCATAAGGCCACCGAAAACTTGTAGAACCCATACATACTATACAATCCAGTACGGTATCATGCATCTATATTATAATTATCTCATCACATTATCATATATCATTTCATATCCCAAGATCAGAACTTGAGCACATATACACTTATTCTTCTCATCACATACTCATCAATAGCATCATAATATCTATCAATTAACTCATACATATTCTACTTCCCATATAACTCTTATTATATACATAAGAATTACAATTCTCTTTTAATACCCATGGAGCTACTATAATAACTTTAACATATACATATATACACATATATCAAATGGAACTTTACTTTAATAAGAAAATCCTCGAGTGAAAACTGATGCTTGAGGAATCACTTACCCTCTATGCTGCTTTCCTGGAAAAATGGAATCACTAATGAGATAAAACAGTGAGTAAATAATATGCTACCATACTTTTGAGGCTAAGTATTTCAAGGCTAGCTCACAAGGATGGCTCATGCTTACTTATCACTTGGCTCATATATTTATTTTCATGAATTGAAGGATATAAGAATTAAAATAACAATGAACTTTACTATCTGAAGAATTATGATTAATCTTTGGAACTTGGACTCATATATTTAAAGTATCCACTTTAGGCATACATGATTTCTTATAACTCTTAACTTTTGGATATTTGGGTCTTGTAATCACATGGACATAATTTATTAACTTGGATTTGGGACCTTATAAAATTGATCTTTAGAATAATAGTTCATATAGTTTGACTTTGGTATTACATAGATTAAATATATATAAATATAAGTTATTAATTAAAACTTTAAGGTACTCTAGAAACTATAATGCTCTTTGGTTTTATTGAAAACCTGTTTACGTTTACTATAAAATCACTTAAACAAAATATATAATAATTCTTTATTCATGAAAGATTTGAAATGACAAGTAATATAGGTTACATAAAAGATTTGGAGGTTTAGTAAAACTTATACACTTATACTTTCAGAAATACACATATGGATATATATCTCATAATCAAATACTTATTTTTAAATAGCTCAAAAAATCAATAATTAGTATATCATAAAAGAATATATCAGATTTAAAATATCATATACTTAGAGTTTAGTATTAAGGAACATAACATATGTGAAATACATGAATGTATACAAAAGGAGTTTTGTATACATTAACTCATATAACTTTGGATCACATGTATATTTATATGCCATAATGTCAAGGTCGATGACATATAGGCGATTTGATTTAGGAAACAATGGCACATGACTATCTTGTTTAAGGATCAATTGGCTTATTTATCTCTGTATTTCTCATTGTCATGTAGGGTTATGTACTCATAGGTCTTTCAATCAATTAGATTGGTCTCAATGGAAGAAAGGCTCATAACTCGTGGCTTATCAAATGGGTTTAAATGAGATCATCACATATATTGGGGCAAAGGCATTATAGCATACCCGAAACAGAGGTTCCCTTATGAACATGCTCCCATAACTCATGATTGGAACAGAGGCACTTGTGGCATGTCCGAAGCATAAAGCTCCCTTATAGTTAGGGCAGAGGCACGTATTTTGGCACAACTTGAAGCAGAGGCTCTCATGTGAGCATACTCCCATACCTGTGTACACAGTTTACATACATATCATATACAATATCTCTTGCACATATCTTTTGGTTCACATAGAAAGAATCAAGGGTACTCATGGCTCAAATGGCTCATATGGTTCATGAAAGGAATGTCAATATTTATGGGATTCACATAGTTCTCATGGTTATTTCAATGGTTTTCAACTTATGGCACATTCTCATGGTCATTGTAATTTTAGAGTTGGGAACTTTCACATGCACATATGCTTATATACATACTCATACTTATCATTTTAGGAACTTATAACTTATAACATATAAGATATATTTATACTCATTACTTTTGGAAAACATATAAATAGACTTTATAAACCTTTACGGATTTTCATATAATTCTCATAGATGGATTATTAATAATTTAATAGTAAACAATGTAGATTTTATACTTATGAATTTTAAATACACTTGGTTCACGATCAGTCATTTACATGTATCATATAACAAGTGTCAAATGGACACATTGTTCTCATGATGGCATATAGCCCAAGAATTCTAAAGCAACACGAAGGCTTCACGTGAATGAACGATATGACTAACATAATTCATGAACAATATGAATTATCTCGTAATACAAGAAATTATATTCTTGGTGGCACATACAATGAAGAAGGCATAACAAGCCTTTATGTTTCAAATACAAATATAGTAGTATATTTTCTACTCACCTCTTGTTATTCCTTTCCAATGCTCATATCACCATTGCCGTACATGAAACTCATCATTTCTTAGCTCATCTTGCCTATACATGAAATTTCAATTCACTCATTAACTATACTTCATATTACCTTAGTCTTATAACTTGATTTCTT
Source organism: Vernicia montana (assembly GCA_949750685.1). Classification (NCBI taxonomy): domain Eukaryota; kingdom Viridiplantae; phylum Streptophyta; class Magnoliopsida; order Malpighiales; family Euphorbiaceae; genus Vernicia; species Vernicia montana. The sequence goes on from CATKHJ010872140.1 coordinate 4,920, forward strand.
CAAATCTAATCATAGATTCTTAATTCTTGCTCTTAACTAATGATTATCTCTTAACCATTAACAAAAATACCCAACTTGATTCTAGGGTTTGCTCATTTTAGGGTTTCTATGAATCTAGGTCAATAAAACTCTTACCTTGCAATCAATGCTATAAACATCATCTATTAAACTCATAATTAGGCATTAAACCTTAATTAAACAAAGCTCAAATGAAGAATCAAAGATTAGAAGATTTACCTCAAAGATTTCCCTTCAATCTCAAATCCAAAAATCTTCCAAATAAAGAAGAAATCTCTTTAGATCTTGTATATCCCTTGATATCTTGAATATAAAAGACTAATCTTAGCCTTAGAGAATCATATATAGAGTTTGATAGGGTTTGGAGGCTATTAGGGTCGGAGAAAAGGAAGAAGAAATTAGATTTTTCACAAATGGGATGCTGTTGTCTTTTTATAGCCCCGATGGATGTTGTGGTCGCGATATGCCAGTCACGATCGCGATCTTCATATAGCGGGCGCAACATGGTCATCGCAATCGCTATATAGCACTGTTCATGTGACTGTTCCTTTTGATGTCACGGTTGCTACACACAGGTCGCGGTCACGATTATCCTTCAACCAAAACTCAAAAAATCAGGCAGAAGAGTTCACGACAGGCTTCGCGTCCAAGGTCGCGGTCGCGGTCGCGACTTCCTTGTCGTGGGCGCAAATCATGCCCTGCAGTCCCACTTAACAAAATAACCTTCAATCCTTAAGAAATTCAATCCTTATTCATTCATACACGTGAACTGATACTCATACATATGGTAAACAAGGAATCTATATGAACCTGGGTATTATGGTATCCTTGCATTTCCAATTCAATCCGATACAACACTTAGAATTCACTTGGCTTAGTTCGCAAAAAATTCACACACAATCTCATAGCATGGTAATCCTCATACATTATTCATCTATACATACTGCATATAAGGCTAATATATAATTGGGGTATTACATTATCATGCGCATATTGATTGCAGTGAAAAGAAAATAGTGTTTAAATTGGAAGGAAATAATGAGTCAGTATTTCAAGGGGATAAAAGTGATCTAATCCTCCAACCTTATATTTGCTATTGGGGACAAAAGATTACTGAGAAAGAGGTGTCAAGGATATCTTGCTCATGTTGTTGACACAAGGAAGATTTCTAATGAGTTGCAACAAATACCTATGGTGAATGAATTTTTGGACGTATTTCCGGATGAATTGCCAGGATTGCCACCTGAGGGAGAGGTAGAATTCAATATTGAACTCCTCTCTAGTACTCAACCTATATCAATCCCTCCTTACCGAATGGCACCAACGGAGCTAAACGAATTGAAGGTACAACTGTAAGAACTGTTAGATAAAGGGTTTATAAGACCGAGTAGTTCACCATGGGGTGCACCGGTCCTCTTTGTGAAAAAGAATGATGGCACATTGAGGATGTGCATTGACTATCGTCAATTGAAAAATGGTGAATAATAAGTATCCTTTACCGAGAATAGATGACCTATTCGATCAATTGCAAGGAGCCAATCATTTTTCCAAAATTAATCTCAGGTCAGGTTACCATCAACTCCAAATTTGAAATGAAGATATAAGCAAGACAACATTCTGAATGAGGTATGGACACTATGAATTTACGGTGTTACCGTTTGGACTGACCAATGCCCCAGCAGCTTTCATGGATTTGATGAATCGGGTATTTAAACCTTATTTTGATAAGTTTGTCATTATGTTTATCGATGACATTCTTATATATTCCAAAAGCAAAGAAGAACATAAGGAACATCTAAGAATAGTGCTGCAAACGTTGAGGGAACATCAATTATATGGAAAACTTTCAAAATGTGAATTTTGGTTGGTAAAAGTTTGTTTCTTAGGGCATGTTGTAAGTAAAGAAGGGATTCAAGTCGTTCCTATAAAAGTAGAAGCGGTGTCCAACTGGTCTAGGCCAACAAATGTAATAGAGATTCGTAGTTTCCTTGGTATGGCAGGTTACTACCGGAGATTCTTAAAAAACTTTTCTAGAATAGCTACACCATTGACTAAGTTAATAAGGAAACAAGTCAGATTTCAGTGGGATGATAAATGTGAAGAAAGCTTTCAAAAGCTTAAAAAGTTGTCTCACCACAGCTCCAGTATTAGCATTGCCAAAGGGGACAAGCGGTTTTGCTATCTACTGTGATGCTTATCGAGTGGGACTTGGGTGTGTCCTCATGCAACATAGGAAAGTAATTGCCTATGCATCTAGGCAACTTAAGAGGCATGAGATGAACTACCCTACGCATGATTTGGAGATGGCAACTGTAATCTTTACTCTTAAAATATGGAAACATTACCTTTATGGTGAAAAGTGTGAGATCTACACCGACCATAAAAGTCTTCAATATATTTTGCAACAGAAAGATCTTAATTTAAGGTAAAGAAGATGGGTTGAACTACTTAAAGACTATGACTATCAAATCCTTTATCATCCTAGAAAAGCCAATGTTGTGGAAAATGCACTGAGTAGAAAGTCAATGGGAAGTCTAGCCCACATTTCTATTTCTCAAAGACAAATAGTAAGAGATTTAAAAGAGTTGCTTAATGAGGGGCTTCGACTCGAGATTTCTGAGTTATAAGGATTAATTGCATAGTTTCAGGTGAAACCAAAGATGATTGATGAGATTAAGGCTTCACAGGATCGAGATCCACAATTTGTTAAGTTAAAAGAAGAAATAGAAGCAGGGCAAGCAGTAGAATTTAGATTGGATGATAGTGTATTAAAACATGTTGATAGATTATGTGCGCCCGATGTGGATGGTTTGAGGGAGAGAATACTTAAAGAGGCACATCAAGCTCCCTATAGTGTTCATCCAGGCGCTACCAAAATGTACCATGATTTGAAGAGCTATTATTGGTGGCCTGGAATCAAAAATGATGTCGCAAAATTTGTTTCTTCTTGTCTAACATGCCAGCAAGTGAAGTTTGAGCACCAAAGGCTATCTGGTCTTCTACAAGAGATTAAATTGCCAGAGTGGAAATGGGAGCGAATCACTATGGATTTCGTAGTGGGATTACCCAGGACATCAAGGGGTTATGATTCAATTTGGGTGATTGTCGATAGATTAACGAAGTCTGCTCATTTCTTGGAAGTGAATACCACTTATTTAGCAGTGCAGTATGCACAATTATATTTAAACGAAATTGTCAGTTTGCATGGTGTACCATTATCAATCATTTCAGATAAAGGTCCACAATTCACCTCGTGATTTTGGTAAAAACTACAAGAAGCCTTAGGAACTCAGTTGGATTTCAATACTGCTCTCCATCCATAAACTGATGGACAATCAATGCGTACTATACAAACGCTGGAAGATATGTTACGAATGTATGTAATGGACTTTAGAGGTAGATGGGATTAGTATCTGCCGATGATCGAATTTGCATACAACAATAGCTACCATTTTATCATCGGTATGGCGTCTTCTGAAGCTCTATATGGAAGAAAGTGTCGATCACTTGTATGTTGGACAGAAGTGGGAGACAAGCATATCGAAGCACTTGACTTGATTAAGGAGACAATGGAAAAGGTGTCTATCATTAAAGATAGACTGAAGAGAGCTTTCAGTAGACAAAAAAGCTATATGGATCCCAAAAGAAAAGATGTACAGTTTGCCGTGGGAGGTCATGTTTTCCTCTAAATTTCTCCGATGAAAGGGGTGATGCAATTTGGAAAGAAAGGAAAGCTCTCTCCGAGATATATTGGACCTTTTGAGATCCTAGATCGAATTGAAAATGTCTCCTAAAAATTAGCTTTGCTGCCAAACTTGGATCATGTGCATCCGGTATTTCATATATCGATGTTAAGAAAGTATCTACCAGACCCATCTCATGTGCTCCAACCTCAAGCTGTGGAAGTAGATCAAGAATTGACATATGAAGAAATTCCAATCGCAATTACGGATAGACAAATAAAAAAGTTAAGGAACAAAGATATAATAATGGTCAAGGTGCAATGGCGAAACCATAGCATATAAGAATGCACCTGGGAAAACAAACAGGATATGCGACATCGATACCTCCATCTATTTCAAGACTTAAAGTAAGTTCCTTTATTTTAAAATTTGAGGATGAATTTTATTAAGGGGGAAAGAATGTAACAACCTAGGATTCAAGTTTCAAATTTAGTGAACTAGTAACATGATTTTTCTCAATTAAGAAAATTATTAGTTAAGAATAGATAATTTGTATAAATGTTTACATACAAATTAATTAATAGGTACTAAATTAAATATTAGTGAGGTATGAAACTTTACATTGGAATAGAAAATTAGAATTAGTAAGTTAATGGAAATCAAGTGAAGAAAAGAGTAGAAATTAAAGAAAAGAAGAAAATTAATTAGTAAGAAAATTAATTAATTTAATAAGGATAATAACTAATTAATAAGTTAAAAAAAAAAAAGAAAGAAAGTCGGAAAAGAAAGAAACAAATGGAGAGCCAATCATAAATTGACATTTGTCTATTTAACTTAACTTTGACTATAAAAGTCCAAATTTTCCCATTTCTTTTTCACATTTCTATTACTTTCTTTCACTTAAAAAAAGAGAGAAGAAAAGAGCTTTACTAGATAAGGTGGCTGGCCATATATGGAAAGCTAAGGGAAGAAGTGAAATTGATTAAAAAGGTAAATTTAGTTGGTGTTTTCTTTAATATAGTTAAATAATACTTAAGCTTTGTTTAATTTCTTTTTCTTTAGTATGATTTTCTTGTTATGTGAGGAAGAAAAAGGAAGATAACATGAAAATGAAATTGATGAATTAAAAGAAAGTTTAGAGTTGAATTAAAGTTAAAAAGCTTGGATTTGGTGAAAAAAAATGGTTAAGTTTAAAGAAAGGTCATTTATTCTAGTTAAGGTTTGAAGTGGGCAGAAATTTTAGCTTACTTATTGAAGCTCATAAGCTCCGAATTTAAGCTAACTCAAAATATGAAAGTTGTAGTAATATGTGTCAACTATTGTGAACCCTGAAATCCGCACCGTTTGAACTCTCGGACATGCGTCTAAGCCTCGGAAACTGAAACGAGCGAGAAAGGGCTGGAAAAATCGCCGAACCAGCCCGTCAGACCCTGGAGGACCGCATAGGGCCCTCCAGGGACCGCACAGCCCCTGTGCGGTTCCAAATGGACCCTGTGCGGTCCACTTTGCTACGCGGTCTGTTTTCCTCCCGTGCGGTCCAGAATCTTCCGTGTGCGGTCCCAGAAGTGCTGTGTGCGGTCTCGTACTAAAAATCACTAATCCCACATCAAAAGTGGACAGAAATTCACCTATCCTCTCTTCCTATATAAGCCTACCCCCCTAACCCATCCAACGGACCTCAACTCACTCAAAGCTAGCTAAATCGAGCCATTTTGCTTGAAAGCTAGCCATTCTTTAAAGGCTTGGTTCGAAAAGAGCTGCCTTTTAGTTCTAAACTTTGGTTCTTGTTTGGTGGTCTATGGTTTCTCTCAAGCCA
>CATKHJ010872487.1:0-23400 GCA_949750685.1 Vernicia montana
AGAGAGAGAGAGAGAGAGAGAGAGAGAGAGAGAGAGAGAGAGAGAGAGAGAGAGAGAGAGAGAGAGAGAGAGAGAGAGAGAGAGAGAGAGATTTAACCGTTGGATTAGAACAGATGCAAATATACCCTTAATATTTGGTTAAAAGTGCATATCAACACTTAATATTTTTCAAGGTACGGATATGTTTCTAACGTTATAAAAAAAGGTCAACGTGCCCATTCTTTCTGTTACTTCCATTATCTCTCTCTCTCTCCACACTTTTTTTTTTTTTTAATTTTTTGTCTTTCCTTTATCTTTGTTTTTTTAATTTGTATTTTACATTTATCTACAAAATATTTGTGTGTATATATACATATAATTTGACTTTTTCCATTTATTTTGTATTTATAAGTTTATATAATGATAGTTGTAATTATTAATAAAATTTGATTATATTATTAGAATATATGATAAAAATTTAAAAATAATTAATTGTGATATTGAATAAGTACATTCTAATTTTTTTTTAAAAAATACAATAACGTGAAAATAAATTAATGTGATAACTATTTTTATTTTTTAAAAAAATTATTTGAAAAATGATAAAAAAATTTCTAAACAACTTTTGATAAAAACAAGTTATGTGATTAATTTATTTTCACGTTATTATATTTTTTAGAAAAATTTTAGAGTGTATTTATTCAATAACCATAATTAATTATTTATAAATTTTTATCGTATATTCTAATAATATAATTAAGTTTTATTAATAATTACAACTATCATTATATAAACTTATAAATACAAAATAAATGGAAAAAGTCAAATTATATGTATATACACACACAAATATTTTGTAGGTAAATGTAAAATACAAGTTAAAAAAAAAAAAAAGCAAAGATAAAAGAAGGATAAAAAAAAAAAGAAAATTTAAAAAAAAAAAAAGGAAAAGTGTGGAGAGAGAGAGAGAGAGATAATAGAGAAAAAGAGCACGTTGACCCATTTTTGTAATGTTAGGAGCATATTCGTGCCTCAAAAAATATTAAATGTTGATCTGCACTTTTAGCTAAATATTAGGGGTATATTTATATTTTGCCCCAATTATAAACCTTATTAAAATTATTTTTGAAATGTAACTTATTAATTACCTGCGGATAGACATGGCATCAATATTAGCAACTATATTAATGACAAAATAATAAAAAAAACGGAAGTGAAAATTATCATTGATTTTATGCATCTTGTTCTCACGTGGAGGGGTTTAGGTTCGATTTATAACAAAACGTTAGATGTTATGAGAATTCAATTAAAATGGTTGTTTAGCTTGGTGACTATCATTTTGGGCATAATTTTTTTTTTTTTTAATACAACTAGGCAAGGCCCGAAACAAAGTTAAAAGCGAATAAAGGAGACACCAATAGCATCCCCAAGCAACAAATTGGATAAACCTTCTAGAGGTTGATCAAAAATCTCAGTACCTATAGAGGCATTAAAAGCTTTCCCAGCTAGCCAATATGCACACTGGTTAGCTTCCCTAAACACATGCCTCAAGCTAACTTGCCGATCCCTCTTTAGCAGCTCATGAATTGCCAGGACTAAATTGCAGCTTCCCACTTCCTCTTCTTCATTAGAAATTCTATCAATGGCCGTTTTAGAATCCATTTCAACTTGAACTCTTCTAAAACCCAATGCCCATGATAAGTTTAATCCATAAAACAACCCTCATAATTCAGCTTCAAATACTGAACAATCACTAATAAATTGGGAAAAACCTGTAATCCATCTTCCTTCCCAATTCCTCAACAACCCACCTGCCGTTGAAACCCCTCTTCTCACACCACCATTAGTATTGAGTTTAATCCAATCCAAAGGTGGTGGTTCCCAACCTATCCATTTCTCAGAATATTTTTTGAAAGCACTATCCCCATTATTACTTGGCGTAATCAAACATTGAGCTATTACCTTGCAATTGCCCACGATTAAATGAGTGGGATTGTCATTGTGATTAGACTCATTATTGAAGATAAAATCATTTCTCCATTGCCATAGGAACTAAATTTTGGGCATAATTCAAGCAGCCTAGGTCTAAATTGTTGGGCCTACGGGTACCAAAATGCGGAATAATAATAATTAACAAAAATAACACCAGCAATTTAATGTAGTTCATCCTTAATTTTGGGCTACGTCCTCGGGACAAATTTCGAATAAAACTTCCACTATTACAAATAGTAGGTACAAGAGAGTCTTCTCCAGATTAAATCTAGAGGCAATACAATATTAAATGAGATAAACCCAAAATAGTAACACTCACAGTATTTTCCAAAAATACCCCAAGTATTTTTCTCACTATTTTGTCACTTTCATTTTTAGAAATTATTTCTTAAAACTATAAAACTCTCTCAAAATTTATTCAGAGAAATTTTCTCTGGCTCTATAAAATTGCATGTGCAATTTTTTTCCTCTTGCCTTCCAATAGCCATGCAAAGAGCAAAATTTTCAAATGAAAATTTTGGTTGTTGAGCAAATTGATGAGTGATTGGTGGTGGTTGGTTAGCTAACTTAGCTAACTTTCTGACATTTTTTTTTTCAATTGTTAGGCACCACCCATTTTCATTTGTCAAGTGTAGGCCCCAATGAAGAGGGACCCACTACCAACAAATCTCCCCCTCCCGACTACATTGAAAGCTCCACCATTCCTGCAGCTGATCGACAGAACTTGAACTTCTCTTTAGGTAGAATTTTTGTCAACATATCTGATCCATTTTCATCTGTATGGATCTTCTCAAGCTGTAGTAGCTTCTTCTCCAGTACATCCTTGATCCAGTGATATCTCACATCAATATGCTTTGATCTTGAATGAAAGGAGGAATTCTTCCCAAGGTGAATAACACTATGGCTATCACAAAATAACTGATATCTGTCTTGCTGCACACCAAGTTCATTTAAGAACTTTTTCATCCACAACAACTCTTTACAAGCTTCCATTGCTGCTATAAACTCCGCTTCAGTAGTTGACAGTGCAACACACTTCTGTAGCTTTGATTGCCATGACACAGCTTCTCCTGCAAATGTAATCAGGTAACCAAATATAGACTTCCTTGAATCTACATTGCCAGTCATATATGCATATGTGTAGCCAGCCAACTAGCACATGTTTAACCTCTCCAAAGCATAAGCATACTCTGGAAGTACCACGAAGATACCTGAAAATCTATTTTACTGCAGCCCAATGTTCCTTACCAGGGTTTGAAAGGAACCGACTCACTACTTCAACCGAGTGAGCAATATTAGGTCGTGTACTCACCATGGCATACATCAAACTTCCAACTACTGAAGCATAAAGAATCTTATTCATTTATTCCTTCTCCTCATCTGTAGAAAATGTTCTGTTCAGAACTTAGTCTAAAGTGATTAGCAAGAGGACAACTAATCGCTTTAGCCTTGTCCATATTAAATCTCTGAAGTACTTTCTCAATGTACTTCTCCTGTGACAACCATAATTTATTGGCTCTTCTGTCTCTGATAATTTTCATGCCAAGAATTTGCTTTGCTGGCCCTAAGTCTTTCATGGTAAAAGACTTACTCAGCTGCTTTTTCAAACTGTTGATTCTGGAAACATTCCGGCCAACAATCAGCATATCATCCACATAGAGCAATAGAATAATGAAATCATCATCAGAGAATTTCTTCACAAAAACACAATGGCCTGAAGTAGTCTTCTTATAGCCCAGCTCCCCCATAACTGACTCAAACTTCTTGTACCATTGTCTCGGTGCCTGTTTCAAATCGTAGAGACTTTTTTTTAATTTGCAAACACAATCCTCTTTTTCCTTTTCTTTGAAACCCCCTGGTTGCTCCATGTATATCTCCTCTTCCAAATTACCATGTAGGAAGGCAGTTTTCACATCTATTTGCTCGATTTCCAAATCAAGATTTGCTGCTATCCCCAGCACAGTACGAATGGATGTCATTTTCACAACAGGTGAAAATATCTCATCAAAATCAATGCCTTTTCTTTGGTTGAACCCTTTAACAACCAATCTGGCTTTGAATCTCGGATGAGAACTGTGTTCTTCATACTTGATTCTGAATACCCATTTATTTTTCAAAACTTTTTTGCCTTTAGGCAACTTTACCAGTTCAAAAGTTTTATTCTCATACAAGGAATTCATCTCATCTTGCATGGCTTCAATCCATTTATGCTTCTGTTTATCATCCATGACTTCTTCAAAGTTCTCAAGTTCTCCCTCGTCAGTGAGTAGTACATACTTATTTGCTGGATATCTGATAGAAGGTTGTCTTATTCTATCACTTCTCCTCAACGGAACTGGGGAAACCACAAGTGCTGGTGGTTGATGATGAACTTCATCATCATTGTCATCATCTGAGTCCTCTTCAATGGGAGCATCATTTATCTCAGGCTGAGCATCTTGAGCTTTATCTCCAACTTCTCTTGGCACCGTTGTTGGAGGAACTAATTCCAAGTCTGTTGAGTCATCATTGGAGTTAGGAACATCCTTAACCATATTGTTAATATCTTCAATGGTTTGGTTCTCAACAAACACAACATCACGGCTTTTGACAAGCTTCTTCTGGACCGAATAAAAAAAACTATAGCCAAATTGATCTTGACCAGCCGTGACAAACTTTTGACAAACTACTGACAAGCTTGTCAGAAGCTTGTCACGGCTCCTGATGAGCTTCTTCTGGACCGGATACAAAATCTATAGGCAAATTGATCTTGACCATAGTCAAAAAATATACACTGTCACGTCTTAGCATTAAGTTTGGATCTCTCATCTTTAGGAATATGCACAAAGGCTTTGCAGCCAAATACCCGCAGATGATCATAGGAAACATCTTTTCCTACCAAGCTTTCTCCAAAATATCATTCTTAAGAGGGACACAGGATGAGCAATTCAACACATATGCAGCTGTATGCAGACCTTCACCCCAAAATATCTTAGGTAACTTTGCATGTGAGAGTAAACATCTGACTCTCTCCATCAAAGTTCTGTTCATCCTCTCAGCTAGGCCATTCAATTGTGGTGTCTTCGGAGGCATTGTTTGATGCTGAATACCATGCTCTTTACATTAAGCATCAAATGTTCCAGTGTACTTTCCACCATTGTCTGTCCGGATGCACTTCAACTTCTTCCCAGTCTTTCTCTCAACTGAGGTATGGAACTGCTTGAAGACATCTAACACTTGATCTTTTGTCTTCACCATTGTCTGTCCGGATGCACTTCAACTTCTTCCCAGTCTTTCTCTCAACTGAGGCATGGAATTGCTTAAAGACATCTAACACCTGATCTTTTGTCTTCAAGGTATAGACCCATGTCTTCCGAGAATGATCATCAATGAAAGTCACAAAGTACTGAGCACCACCAAGTGACTTTGGCATTGGTCCACACAAATCTGAATGTATCAGATCCAACACATTGTACTGAATGATCATCAATGAAAGTCACAAAGTACTGAGCACCACCAAGTGACTTTGGCATTGGTCCACACAAATCTGAATGTATCAGATCCAATACATTTTTCATTCTGGAAGGAGTTGAACTTTTGAAAGTAACTATGTTTTGCTTTCCAGCCAAACAATCTGCGCATTTTTCCAAATGCACCTGCTTCATCCTAGATAGCACATTCTTCTTTACTAGATAAGTCATCCCCTTCTCACTCATGTGGTTGAGTCTTCTATGCCACAACTCAACAACATCATCTTTCTCCAGAGCATTTACACTGTCACTGAAGAGCTTTGCATTCATCACATATTGTGATGAGTACTTTTTACCTCTGGCCACCACCAAGGAACCTTTAGTGAGTTTCCATCGATCATTCACGAAGGTGTTGCAGAAACCTTCATCATCAAGTCTACCTACTGAAATCAAATTCAGCCGCATATCTGGAATATGCCTCACATTTTTTAGGATTAATCTTGTGTCATTCTCTGTCTCTAAGCAAACATCTCCTCTGCCAATAACTTTTGATAAGTTATCATTTCCCATTTTAACAACTCCAAAATCTCCCGGTGTGTAAGATGAGAATAATTCTTTCCGAGATGTAGTGTGGATGGAAGTACCACTGTCAATCACCCAACTGGTCTCATGGGATATAAGATTGACAATATCCTCATCATAAACAATGTGGAATTCATCAATGGCATTTGTTTGTTCATCATCATTGCTGTCGTTCTGCTTTTTCTCCTTGCCTTTGTTCTTCTCTTGCTCCTTTTTGAACGTTCGATAGAATCTTTTGATATGCCCCTTCTTTTTGCAATTATGGCACTCAATATTAGTATATTTGTTTGACTTTTCTCTACTCTTATCTCTGGAGTTTGAACCCCTAGACTGGCTTCTCCCTCTGGATTCTATAACCAGAACATCTGGTTGTGATGAAGAGGTTGAATTCTGTGATCTCCATCTCATTTCTTCATTCAGAATGTCGCTTTTAACAGCCTCCATATTTACAACACCATTAGGTGCTGAATTGGTAATGAATATCTTTAAAGTCTCCCATGACTCTGGTAGAGAAGCTAACACCATAAGAGCAAGCACTTCATTGTCAAACTTTATGCCCATTCCCGACAACTGATTAACGATCCCTTGCATTTCATTAAGGTGATCTACAACAGACGTGCCTTCTCTATATTTTACTTGCATCAATTTTGTCAAATAAAATAATTTATTATTGCCGATTTTGGAAGCATAAAACTTCTCAAGTTTATTCCACAAAGTTCGTGCATGCGTGAGTCTCATTGCAGATGTGGTTGCAGACATTATTTTTGACAAACTATCGGATGAAACCACACACTTGCTCATGCTCAAACGCCCATTCTTCTTCTGATTTGTCTTCGGGTTTATTTGTAGTAAACATTAGTAAATGCAATTTCATCACAAATAGGAGATCTTTCATCTTATTTCTCCATATATGGTAATTTGTGCCATTTAAGTTGATCATTTTACTTGTCTTTGCCTCCATAGCTTCAATACTATTGAATTGCTACATGAACCGTATATGTGAACAGTAACGTATATGAACAGTACCGGTATCTGTGAATAGTACCGTATCCTTGCTACAGTGACGGACTGTGCTACTATAGTAACTGACTGGACTGCTACAGTAATTGGCTTGAACAGTAACTCATAGTACTATTCACAGTAATAATTTTTCGAGGAAAATTTTTTCTGATGTGGAAGATCAGTCAAAACTGCAACCACAGAATATACTCTCAATTTTCAAGGAAAATTAAAACCAATAGCTCTGATACCACTTGTTGGGCCCACGGGTACCAAAATACGGAATAATAACAATCAACAAAAATAACACCAGCAATTTAACGTAGTTCACCCTTATGATTTGGGCTACGTCCACGGGACAAATTCCGAATAAAATACTTCCACTATTACAAATAGTAGGTACAAGAGAGTCTTCTCCAGATTAAATCTAAAGGCAATACAATATTATAATGAGATAAACCCAAAATAGTAACACTCAAGTGTTTTCCAAAAATACCCCAAGTATTTTTCTCACTATTTCGTCACTCCCTTTTTTAGGAATTATTTCTTAAAAATACATTAAACTCTCTCTAAAATATTTTCTTCAGAGAACTTTCTCTGGCTTGTTGCTCTATACTTACAACTCTATTTTTCTTTCATTTGCATGGCTATATATATAGGCATGTAAGCACGTGGTTGAATAAAAATATTGTTTACCTAATGAATGCAATTTTCTTTTGGTTGGTGAGCTAAGTTAGGCACCGATTTTGACATTTTTTTTTCAATTGTATTTCAAATGTGGTAGGCACCTCCCCAATGAGGAGGGACCCACCAACAAACACTAGTATTCCAATTTTCTGTCAAGTATGAACAGAAACTTGATTGTGGTGGTGATTTTTGTGCTCTTCTTGGTTGTTCATGTGTATATTCTTTTCAAATTCTCTACTTGACATTTGTGAAATTTTTCTCTTCGATCTCACTCTTTACTTTGAGATTTCATTTTAGCAAGCCTATTTCTCAGTCTTTGTTTTTTTTCGATTTCAACAGTTTTTTCATTGATTCAATTCATTGATCAACCTATTTCTTGTTCTTCTCGATTGATATGAATTTTATGTTTTATCTTCAAATTGATAAATTGATTCTTGTTATGATTCTTGATTCAACAATTTAGTTCTGATTCAAATTTGATTCTTTCATGGGTCTTCTTCTTTTGAGTCTTTCATTGTTAATTCTCTTGCTTAATTGTTTATGACGAATTCAAAGATTCTGTTTGTTTGTTGAAATTCTGATTCTGATCCTGATCAATTGCTTGATTATGGTTTTCATGGTTTCAATTTCAATTTTGTTTTCATCTTACTTTCTCAGTGACCAAACACTAAAAGTCCTAATGATTTTCTCATCTTTCTTACCGATCAATTCACATCATCTTACTCAGTTTTTCTCTCATGAATTTAAAGATATTAATGATGTTAATGCTCTGCATTTTCTTGGTTTTCTTGATTCTTGATTAAATTCTTTGTTAAATTTTTTTTTGGTTATATATATATATATATATATATATATATATATATATATATATATATATATATATATATATATTATCAACATGCTATAACTAAGCAATCTTTATTGCAGGCTATTGCCACTCTTGAAATCTCTAAGATTACTTTGGAGCTAGGAAAGAAGCCGATATGTCAAAGGTGTTTGTCCCTAACTTATGTAAATAATTTGAATGCTGAATTTTACTTAGCTAAAATGAATTTTTTGCTGTCAAATTTATATTATGAATTTACTTTTATAACCTTAGAAGTGGAATCATATTACATTTTTCCAAATTAGCTTAAAAACTAACAAATTTTAGCCTAAACAAATAAAATTATACTAATGTTTAAATATAATATATAGAAATAATGACATAAAAAGTGGTGTGACTTGGTGAAAATGAATATATTACCTTGTTATCCAAAAAAAATAAATAAAAATAAACATTATAAAGGATATACACTTTCCTTGGAAATTAGTTAGATGTTTGACCCTATCTTTATGCTATTCCTCCTTATGTTTTAGAATTCACTCAATATTAATTAGCTTCTTTCAAATATGTAATATAGATGGCACTAGATAAACAATGGTTAAATATCGATGATAGGTCAAGCATCGAATATCGAAATGGAGTAAACAATTTCCTTGAGTGGGCTTTTAAAGCTAAAGGAGATAGAAATAGAATATGATGCCCTTGTGATCGATGCAGAAATATTGAATTCATGAATAAAGAAGAAGTGCAGGGCCACATATTCAAAAATAGCTTCTATAAGGGTTACACCTTTTGGAGTTATCATGGTAAAAAGGAGGAAGACATATCGAGTTAAAAAGATAACGTGCCTATAGATATGCAGAATGTGGATCATGATGAATTTGATGCTCTACTTGAAGATGCTCGAGGTAATGTGAACATGGATTTTGAGATAATAGGTCAAACATATGAATCTCACCATGATGATGAGATCAATAGACCACCTAATCCTAAAGCTGCAAAATTTTACAATTTTATTAAAGATGGGAAACAAAAATTGTATCCGGGCTGTGATGACCAACTCACAAAGTTATCTTATGTAGTGAAGTTATTGCATAAAAAATGTCTTAATAAGTGGACTGATAAGTCAATGGACTCACTACTTAAGCATGACAAGGAAATTCTCCCCAAAGGTGATTTGGTCCTTGGTTCTTATTATGATGCAAAAAAAATTGTCAAACAGGTAGGACTAGATTATGTGAAAATCGAGGCATGTTAGAATGATTGTATCCTTTACTTGAAGGAATATGAAAATGCTACTCAATGTCCTATATGCGGAGAATCTAGATGGAAAAATGTTGGTGGTGGGGGCAATGAGTCTCACCAAACTAAGAGGAGACAGAAAAACATTCCTCATAAAGTCTTAGGTTACTTCCCAATAACGCCAAGATTACATAGGTTGTATATGTCTAAGAAAATAGCAAAGGATATGAGGTGGCATAAAGAGGGGAAGAGAAATGATGACTTATTGAGGCATTCGGCAGATTTAATGGCTTGGAAATCTTTTGATGAGAATCATCATGCATTTGCAAATGACCTAGAAGTGTTAGGTTTGGATTGGCGAGTGACGGATTCAACCCATATGGTAACATGAGCTCATCATATAGCCTGTGGCCTGTTGTGTTGGTTCCATATAATTTTCCACCATGGCTATGTATGAAGCAACCGTACTTCATGATGGCACTGCTTATTCCTAGAAAAAATAGTCTAGGAAATGATATCGATGTGTATTTGCAGCCCTTAATTGATGAATTGAAGACATTATGGGAGGTTGGTGTGGACACATATGATGCACATTCACGTGAGAATTTCAAATTGCATGCGGCAATAATATGGACCATTAATGACTTTCTTGCTTATGGAAACTTGTTAGGTTGGATTACCATTAGATCTGTGTTGGTCCTTACGGGTTTATCTTGTTCTCAATTGATTTTTGTGATATGCTAATTAGGGTTTTTGTGGCTTTCTATTTTAACATCAATTTTGTTGATTCTCCTTGATAATTGATAACTTTGAAGTCTGGTTGTTGTTGCTCTTTCCTATTTGGCTGCTTGGAAAGACCTTGGGAAAAGGAAGAGATGGTTTTGGGTTTTAGATTAATAAGTAATAACCTTTTTCCAGATGTCCCTAGTCATGCAGAATCATGGTCAGGAACTACTTATTTTCTATTTTTGTTATAGTGATTCACTATTCACAAACCTCTAGGTGCATAGGGAATATGTCTATTGATAAATTGTCTTGGTTTAGCTAGGATTTGGCATATAGTTCTTAGTCAGTAGCAATTAGAAGGCATGTATCTTTCTACCTTTTAATCACTCCAAATGTAGAATGAAGTAGATTATAGATGTTCAGCTTTTACTTTTTTAAAAAAGTTTTATCTTTTGTGCAAACTTGGTTTGCAGAACATAATTTAAAGTGTTTCCTTTAAATTCATTTAATTATCTGGGGATTACCATTGCCTTGAATTTAAGAAGACAAATGCACTTGAGTTGAGGCATAAACTTTTCCTACTCAATATCATAATTGACTAATTGTATATAGTGGTCTATCTAGTGGTAGCGCAATCAATTCTTCATTACATGAAATTCTTCAAATATGTGATCTTTCTTTGCAGGGCATTGGATATCTTGATCTTTGGCCTTCTGCTTCCCGTAGAGAGCCACTTGATGTCACACAAAATTTTACTTTTACAGTTCGTTTGGTATACAGGATTGCTTAATTAAACCATAGTATTAGTAAATAACACTATGTTTGATACATATGATTCAGGTTAAGCTTAATAATTTAAAAGGTTTAGCTAACCCATAAGATAAGTGTTATCTAAAACCTAACTCCCCATATCTTTAGTAAGCCTTATCTAGTGGGATTACTAATCTCATAATTTATGATACTTTATTTCTAAAAATAGCTTAACTTTTTATTCCATTTATTAATATATCCTACCAAATATAGGATTATAAAAATATGATTACTTAATACTATAGATTAAGATTTTTGAAACAAACAAGATTTAAGATAAGTAATCATATGGTTTAACTAAACTTAGAATTTAAACTAATCTTAAGGATTACGAATCCATAAACCAAACGGACTATTAATGTTTAATCTGGAATTCTAAAAGGTTAAGTTCTTTTATTCCTTTTACTTGATAGCTGTTATGTACAACTTATTTTGTTGATATTAATCTTTTTTATTTTTATCTTTATTAATGTGGAGAGATTCCCCTTAATGAAGCAAATTGAATGGATTTTGGGTGAGTTAATTAGTATGTGGAAGTTGGCTGTTATATTATTGTGACAATAAAGTTTGTCACAATAATATTATAGGTGACAACTTTACTCATATGTATGAGAACTCTAATTGTCACGTATTAAATTCGATGACAACATAATATCATCACTAAATATATTTAATGTGACAACAAAAGATCGTCACTAGATATTTTATATGTGACAATTAATAAAATGTGTGATGATTAATGTTGTCATTGATTATATTTTTTATGACATAATTTGAAGTTGTCATGATTTTTAATCACCTAATAGATTTTAAGTTATAGTAGAACATGTCACTAATGATTGTAACATGTCATGAATAACATGATTAGTGACATTTATCTTGTCACTAAACATATATTTTTTTTGTGACGAGAAATTAAGTTGTCATGAAATTTTATCACCAAATATAGTTTAGGTGATAATGAAACATGTCACTATTAATACTATCACAAATGACTTATAAAATTTGTGACAATTAATGTTGTCATTAATTAAAAATTTTATGACAATTAGTGTTGTCACAAATTAACTAATTATATTTTGTGACAATTATTATTGTAACTAATGATATTTTTCTGTGATAACTATCGAAGTTGTTATGATATTTTAATGTGTCTATTAAATTATTTGTGACAACATTACTACTTAGATGATAACTTATATATTTGTAGTCACAATAATACTTGTCACTAAAAGTATTTTGTATAATGACATATTTACTGTAACAAATACTATATTATTTATCACAACTTTTATTGCAACAAATTATAATCACTTTTAGCGACAGGGTATTAAGTGACAATATCGTGATAATTTTTTATTGTGAATGCAATTTTTTTGTAATAATTTTTATATTTTTGAAACATCTTTAATTATCACAAAATACATAATTTTTTATAGTCAGCTAGAGTAATATCACCGGTCACTTTTCACATATCATATTAAATTCACATCTTTTATCCAATTAAAGGAAATGAAAATGAATAATCCATTTCCTCCAATATCCAAAATATATATATTATACCAAAAAAAAAAATTGTATAGTAATATTTTGATAATAACTTTTCATATTGTTTTATATATTTGCTTTTTAGTAGCAATTTTTTATGCTACTGCTATAAATTTGCTTGTAACTGACTTTACCGTTAAAAATTTTAATTTGTTGCAAATTTTACTATTTATTTATTATAGTGTATCAAACTTATTTTTAAATTTTGATGTAGAAAAAAAAAAAAAGATGATGTACTTGTGATTTACTAAGTTAAGTGGAATTGAGAATGATGATAAACTAAACATCAAAGGTTTTTGTTGTCCAACTTTCAAATGTGGTTTTACTCCTATTAAATAATAAGATATATAAAATGGTTAAGAAAAAGACAAGCACTAGCTTTATTTATTTATTTATTTTTACTATATTGCTTTGTTAACAAACACAATTAATATGCCGCATTAATTTATGTCGTAAATTAAGCTTGGTTTTGTGGATGCTATGATCTTCAATTAATTTTGGGATAATGCATCGGTCTTCAATTCAAATTTTCTTATTTAATAATTTGATGAAATTACTTAGAATGAAAAAAAAAAAAAAAAATGCTACTCTTATATTATGTAATCCATTATTGAAATTTGTAACTTTTACTTTTATCAATTGAATTTTCAAACTTTTGAAAACACCTTAGACTAGTCTTTTTGTCTATATTTATATATATATATATTTTAAAAAAAAAAAAAAGTCTACTGTAAATAGGAAAGTGGTCAATATGAAAAGAAACATGTTCAAGTAGAGGTTTTGTTTCAATCCTTTTGAGGATATGATTCTGATTTTGAGCATTGAAACAAAAGTTGAAAGGGTTTCTTTTCTCTTTATGTTCATCAAATATTGGTAGGTTTAACTACCCAAATCAAGAATGTAATTCATATATAGCCTTATATTTCAACTTCAACCTTAAATTGAAAAAGAAAGGAAAATGAGAAGAAAAAAAAAGGGATGATTCATAATTATTTTCATATTGGAGGATTTACTATATATATGCAATTGTCCTTAAGATTATAAATAGCTAAATTAATATAAATTTATTATTAATGAAATGAGAAATTTATTAATATAGAAAGTACTTTACAGTTTACACCACATTAGGAGTTGGAAAATTGATCACATTAAGTTAAATTTGTAAATAAAAAGGAACTGGACTTTGTTGCAAGAAATTCATTATTATGAAATTTGACTGTGAGCACTTTAATTATTCTTCCATAAATTGGCTTTTCTAACTTGTGAAGTTGACTCACTCCTTTTTCTAACTTGAATGTTATTTTTCCCATTCTGTTTGTATACTTTTTTGACTGAAAGATATGATAAATCATTGCTTGCCATTTTATTAGTTTCCTTTTCCAAAGTAGCCAATCCATACTGAATAAGTATTTCCCTTTTTTTTTTTTTTTTTTTGAGTCAGATTACCGAAAGTAAAAAAATTAAATCTTCTTCTCATTATTAGAAGAAATATTCACAAAAATATCAATAGCTTTTTCAGTTATTTTGCAATAATGCTTTTCTTCTCATTCAAAAGTAGATTTTAAATCCCTAATCTTTTCTTTTCCTCTTTTGAGAAATAAAAAAGTAAAAGCATTTATAAAAAAAAAACAAAATAAAATAAAAAAAGTTTTTTTGCAAAACCTGAAAATTAAAAAATTAAAAGAAAAAGTAATTATAAGAAGGAATTATTTGCAGCAATATTTAGCCAAATGAAGTTTCACATTTCTTTTGGAAATCCATCATACCTCCAATATGTCCATGTTGTTTAAAGCACAAGCATATGAGATAAGATTAGGAGGCAGCAGCCATAGCCATACTGACCAGTCAAATTTATTAATGGTTGTGAACAAATATAAATAATGGGTCAAGAGGCAGACCTTCTACTTTAACCTCCTCCACCTTTTTAAAGAGAAAATTTTAGGTGAATTTAGTTTATCATTATGATCTTTTATGTTAAACAGTAACTATTTCATAAGGTGAATATTAAAATTAATTACCTGAATTATGGGGTGTGTATTTTTCTTATCATTCCTTTTTTAAAAAAGTTTTGGTACCTTCTTAAATTAAATAAAGGTAAAAAAATAAATATATTATTTTTCTGTAAATGTATTATAATTTTGGCATCTCAAAAAATGAAGTAATTATATATTCATTTCATAAGATAAATGAACATATATATTACCATAAAATAACAAATTTACACTGTTGTCTAATTTGTTTTTTCCCAATTTGAATTAGATGATCTTTATTTTTTTTTAAATGAATTTTTCATTTATAAATAAAATGTACATCTCGATTCATAAATATAATTAAAATAACAACACATCAAAAAATATAAACCTATCAAATATACTTGAAAAGCAATACCTTTGATATTGAAATTCTCTACATTTTAATTATTATTTTAAAATAACACATTTTTTTTTTATTTCTTGAATTTTAAATGAAATAAAAAATATAGTTACTAAGATTTCTTAAAATAAATATATGAGGCTAAATTTGATTTTCCTTTTAGGAAAGCATTTCAAAGTTTAAATTAGTAGAAATAATAATATAGTCTAACAATAAGTGTATATCTCATTTTAAAAATTGATTAAGTCCGAATACCTTCCTAATGATTTGGCAAAAAAAAAAAAAAAAAAAAAAATACTTTCCTAATGTTAAAATAAATAAATAAATAAATCAGTCGTAGAAATGAGGAAATTTCAGGGTCAGATCAAGCAAGTTGTATCGGTTCACGGGACATGTGTATGGCTCTCAGCTTCTCGTATTCCACCTGACCTGGTAGTTACCACCAAATCTATCCATCATATATATATATATATATATATATATAATTAAAATTGGAGAATACATATTATTAATTATAATTAAACATGATTCTTTTAAATATAAAATCTCTTTACTGCTTTTTCTAGTAAAATAAGATTTTCTTTTTATTTCTTCGTTAAATGATCTATAAATTGATTTTTTTTTTTTTGAAATTTTCTCAAGCTGATTTAAGAGACTTAAATATGAGATATCTAGAATTTAAGAGCCACTCCGATCAAAATTTACAAAAAAAAATTATTTTTTAAATTTCTTTTATTTAATTAAGATTTAGATTTTGTAACTTCATAATTTTAAAAAGGAAAAAATACAAAAAAAAAAAAAACTATGTTATTTGATCATTTTACATTTTAGGGCATGTGAATTTTTTTTTTTTTTTACAAAATAGAGTCTGTAATTTCTTTCGTTAGCAAGATGAGATCCAAAGCGTTAATGGCGTTAATTAATATTGACGTGACGCTTATATAGTATAAATGTTACTATTACCACATCAATAGACACTAACAGCGTTAGGGTTATAAACTTCAAATTATTAATCGTATAAGCCATAAATTTATTTTTTTTAAAAAAAAATTTACAAATTTTAAAATATAAAAAGATCAAACCACATTTTTTTTTTTTTTACCTTTTCCTTTTAAAAATGATTTTAACATAGCTAAAATTTTAAAACTGATGTTCCAACCAAAATTATTTCTTGTCTTGTAGAAGAGTAACAGAGATTATTTTAAGGTTAATTAATTTACATAAACCCCATTAAGCCAAACAAAGTCTATAAATATCCATCTCTAATTCCATTTGAGTGTATATTAATTTGCCAAAACTCATGTAACAGGGACCACACCATTACAGCAAGGTCTCTTTTTTACTTAGTAAAGCAGGTCCAAGAAACAGGCAAGAGCAAGAAAGAGCCAGAGATATGGAAGGGAGGCAGAAGCAGAACCCAGGTGATAAAGAAATGGAAGGAGCATGCTTCAAATCCAAGAGTGGAAGTGTTTTTCCAAGAAAAAGGAAGCTTGTGAAAACCATGATTCTTGATTCTATTGTTTCTCTTTTCATCTCTTCTTCTTCTCAATCTCAGCCCAAGAATTCGGACAAATCATCAAAAATTTCAAATAACGCTGCAGATTGAATTTTTTTTTCTTGTTGTTCTAGTTGTTGATGTTGCTGATGCTACTGTTGTTTTGATGTTATTAATTATTCACTGTTGTTGCTTGTTATTTTTTCAATTTTATTAAGTTAGTTGTTGGTTTGTTTGGTTATTTTTCATTGTGTAATTATAATTTGGTCTTATTAAATTATAAATTCTATTTTTTTATCAAGAAATATTAAATACAAACCATATATCAATTATATATGTCAAAATATATATATAACAGACAAATTTAACAATTTAGAATCTGTTGATCTCAGGGACTCAGACTTAACCATTTGGACTAGACATCATTGGCTATGATTGATTAATAATTTAAGATGCCTTATGGGTTATATATTTAAGGGGAAAAAAAAAACTCTTAATCCTGTGCATTTTGTTAGCACTTCTTATTTTGATATTTCAGAAATACTATTTGCAGATGATTTAAATTTTTTCTCTCTCATATTATAAAATATATAGATATATACTCAATTGTTAAAGTGACTTGAGAATTTTTTTTCTTTTAACATTAGAGAGGAAATAATTAATTTTAAATTTATTATTTATGAAAATATGCACTTATTGCTAGAATGCGATAACTTAATTTGAGAATTTTATCTTAATTTTTGTAGTTCTGTGATTTAAAATTGGATTTTTAGCTATTGATAATTGCCTATACATTAATTCCTTTTTTATTTTTTTTAATGATCATGGTTTGTACTTTGTTGGCTAATTATTTGCCTGAATCTTGACGTAGGTTACCGATTTATAAGCTTCACAACAATTAACATCTTAATTATAATTGTAAACTATTTTTCTCCAATTTCAAAACTTAATTATAATTATATTATTTTTTGTAATTGATAAAAAATTAATAAAAAATGATAAAATATAATTTAGCGATGAATTGTTAGAATATATATATAGAGAGAGAGAAAGAGAGGTTAATTTTCATTTTGATTTTCATCAAATGAGTATTACAATTAAATTTCAAAATTTAGAAAAGATAATCTATCTTGAAAGGTTTAGATTTTAGATATTTTCGTGATTAAGTCAATTTTTGTTTATATATATATATAAAATTGAACTTTCCTGGAAAAGTTAAAAGAAATAAGAAGTAAGTGACATCCAAAGAAATTATTGAAATTTCAATACCCTTTTCCATGAACTGGACAAGGAATCAATTAAGTCTCAATTCAAAGAGCAGTTTGCTTATAGAATTTGATTGACCGTTGAATTGAACTACACCAGACCTTAATTAATAATAAATTTTCTTTGCATGAGGCCCCTGTCAATTGTACATTTACTATATGTGCCCATACAAAACTGACTTTAATTTAGTATTAGTAATGAATTAGTAAAATAATTACATAATTATAATTGCGCTTTTAATTAATTATAGGATTTATTCATATATTTGGATCCAAACCACTACTATAATAATTCATATAATCACTTGACCTTTACGAAATAATGACACAAATCATGTGATAGAATTTAATTTAATTTAATTTTATTAATAAAGTTTATTTTAATTCATTTAATAATTTTTTTGAAAAAGGATTTTTTTTGCAGTATCCATATTTATAAAGTAAAGTTACTTAATTTTAAGAGTGTTTTTGGTTTTTCCTCTGCCATGGATCCCACCATCACTAAGATTAATTAAAGTGGTCGTTGATTAAATATTACAATTGAGAAAATAAAATAAGAATATACGAATTTGTTTTATTTGACTTTCAAATATATATAAAAATTGAATAAATTTTATTAAATGAATTGAATTTTATATTTTAAAATATATCATCATGCTAAACGTCAGCATTAAATCATATATAAATAAATAGAGATGTATATAAAAAGCAGAGAAAATCATTTAAATTAATCGAATTTTTGCTTACATCAAGTGTATAATCTTATATCATATGTTCAAACTAATGAGTAAAAATATATATTTTATTTTAATTAATATAATTTTTTTATTTATATTTTTATTCAATAAAAATACACACACACACACACACACACACATATATATATATATATATATATATATATATATATATATGCAATGAGTAAGGTCAACGGTCAAATAATTTTTTTTCCCCTCTTTTGTGGAGAAAATTGCAAATTATTAGTATTCTCCCATGCATGATTCTTTTCCACCCTTAAGAAGAAATTAAAACTAAGAAAATGTCCTATCAATACATCAAATGAAAAATCCCCTATAACATTTTGTTTCGTTTGTTCACATTAGGAATTATTATTATTATTTTTTTAGAATATAAGGAATTATTCTTAATATATATAGAAAATAATACATTAGGTGAGGAGATCCAACTCAAACTCAACCGAATTTGATTAGGATAATATTGATTAATTCAAATATAATTAAGTTAATTTAATAATTGATTTTAATTACTTTATAGCTAACTAAATTCAACAAGAAAAAATACTTATTTTATATCAAAATTTTATATGTTCTTATATAATTGAGTTGGATTTGAAGTAGTAATTAGGCTTCTATCTTCCAAACAGAAACTAAGCCCCATAAAGCAAAACATAAAAATCTATACCTCTGATTGGATCAACCAATATTAAAAAAAAAATGCATATGCGTGAGTCCCACCTTTTCTATCCTTAAATATGAAAGGACTAATCTACATGATATATAATAAACAAAAGTGCATTCATTATTATTATTATTATTTTTTTATTAGAGGTGAAAACAAAATATTCAATCCAAAATTGTAAAATTTTATAATATTGTAAAACACATTATTTTGAAATTTGAGTAAAATACATAGGCTCTTCCTGTGGTGTAACTGATTTATAAATAAATTTAAATTTATAACCGTTAAATCGTTCATTTTTAATATTGATCGTCAGATGAAACTCATTTATAATCGTCAAAATTAAAAATGAGCGATCTGATAATTATAAATTTATATTTATTTATAAATCAGGTACACCACATAAATATTTATTAAATAGTATTATCTACTCACTTCATCTCAATATATTTATTATATATATCAAAATATAATATTTTTAATTATATTTATAAATAAATACATTAAATTTATTTGACATTATTTAAATGATAAATTTTGTAAATATGTAAGTGAGATTATTATAAATACATAACATTTCGTATACATAAATACACTGGCTTGTATTTTTTTTTTTTTTTTTCAAGTAGACACCTACTTAGAAGTTATATGCATCACATGATTTTCATTCAATTTTGACTCTTACTTGCTCTTCAATTTCATGGAATGACCCAGCGTAAGTAAAAAGGTAAAATCAATTTAAAATTTAAGTTTTTAAATATTATTTTAATATTCTAAAACAAGTAAAACAAGAATTTAAATAGGAGTCCTAAAATCCTAAATACAAAAACAAACATTGAAACTGTCAAAAATAGCAGTTTCGGAATAATACACTAGAATAAAATAAAAATCAAAATAAGAAAAATATCACATACGACGCTTAAATATGAGTTTTCTACAAAAAAATTACAAGCAAATTATTAAGTTATCATAAATATAAAAACTGTTTGTTTAGGGATCCAAATGAGGAAATTTGATCGAAAAACGACGTCAATCATATCATTAAAGACGATGAGTCAGATCCATTAGATCATTTCCTTTTAAATCAAGTACCTACAGGGCTCAAATTCTCAATTGTCCCATACCGCTATTTTTTTTACTTGACCCACTACTTATTTAATAGAATCATAAATCTCTATGCAAATACCTTCACATCATGGAATAATTTTGACTTTTATTGAACCTACCACAGTACCACCATGTGATGAAGATTTAAGACTTATCTGGAAACTGATCAAATAGAATTTATTTTTATTTTTATTTTTATTTATAATGAATGATTTTTTGATTTGTTTAATTTTGGGGCTCAGAATATTTGATGGATAGTTTCATTAACCTTCTCCTTTTATTGTGTTTTCATGGTTCTTAAATTTCAAACCTAAACTTTCTCAAATCAACCACAAAAGTCACTCAATTCCTTGTCTTTTATCAAATCAAAAACTATATATATTCTTCTTAATGAGAAATTAATTATACTTATTCTAAATTGTTATATTATTTAAATACTGTTGTTTGTGATATAAATTATTAGTTCGTAAATTCACACTTCGCGCAATTTGCCATTCAAAATATTTTTAATTAATTTTTATACATTGTAAAAAATAAGAATATATAAATATTATTTTAAATAAAGATACATAAATGTAAATGTAAAATTGTCGTATATTTAAATAAATAATAATTATTACAATTATTATAATTGATTTTTGATTATTTTTCTCTCAATATTTTTATATAAATATTAAAATAATAATTTAAATTATCAATCACAATATTCAATGAAAAAAAGAGAGTTATGGGAGAATATGACAATGAAAATAATTAAATGTATTAAAAATGTTATTCTATCCTATTTATTTTTTTAATTTTATGGTATTATTATTTTCTATTTTTTCTCATTTAATTTGCTTAAGTAAGGTTATTATAAAAAATAATTAAAAAAAATCTTAAACTGACATATTAAATACTTTTTTAGTTACGTCATATTTATTTTTAATCATTTTAAATACTTAAAATTATATAAAAATTATTAAAAAAAATAAAATAGTGAGCATAGAGAGATTATTTATTTTCTCTTAATATATAGTATATAGATTGAGTGATCTATTTAGTATAAATACTATTTAAATTTTCTTTTATCCAACTAAAAACAAAGATGATAAAATATCAATAATTTTTAAGGAAAAATATAATAATAATAATAATTGATGAAGCTAATTCCAAGCGAAGTGAGGTTGTTCAGAATAGTTCACCTTTAGTTGAGTTGGTATTGAACTGATGTGACCTGTAAGAAGAAACAAGAGTCAAGTGGGCTAGGCGAGGTGCCTAGCGAAGCCACTCCGACGGTCAAGTTAGTGAATAAGCTCAATGTAAGAGATTGAGAACAATATTAGAGAATAGTCTGTGTTTGTGTTAGCAAGAATGCATGTACCTTTTGTTGGTTTAACTTTGAGGTATTTATAGGAGATAGATCCTTACATGAGTTGAATATGGATTTCCTTGACCGGTTCGGATATAGATTAGTTTGCTTTATTGTTGTAATCCGCTTCCTACTTGGATACGAACTAGATGGCTCTTTATTTGACCTTGGTCAATGGGCTTGCAAGTATTTTATATTGGGTCGGGCTCAACTTACTTTACTACCTAGTTCGGTATATTTTGTCCCTTATCACACACTAAATTGTGGCGAAATTTGAGAAATTTTTTATAATTAATGGAAAAAAATGGCAGAAATACAGTTGAAAAATCATTCTCGGTGAAAAATATTTAGTGGAAACTATATCCACTACCACCACGTAGACTTTCAAAATTTTTTATATTAATAATATTAGTAAAGTAAGTTACTTAATATATAAAAATTAATAATCAAGTAAATGTTAGTGTGTAAAGAAAAAATTATATTATGAGAAAATAAAAAATATATTAAAAAAATATGATATAGGTATAAATGATTTTAATAATGAAATTTATATAAAAAAATTGAATTAGAAGAGGAAAATAAAAATGGTGTAATTGAAAATTTTAATTAAAAAGAAAATAATTTAATAGAAAAATAAATAAAAATTGAAAAGAATATAGTAAATAAAAAAAAGAAAAGGATATAGTAAATAAAAAAAGAAAAGGAAGGGAAGTTAAAGCAAAGGAGAAAAAAAAAAGAGTTAAATTCAAAAATTTTGAATAAAGTAATGATAATTTGTGATGAATATACTTATAATGTTATAATATAAAACGGTTAACCAAATATTAAGATAGTTGATAAAAAAGAATAAAGACATCAAATCTATAAATCCTAACTATGAATTGTCATAACGGGTATTCCTAGGGACAACTGTCCGTAAATGGAAATTATATCTCCGTCCTCTCCGAGTGGTGTCCATATCTATATCATGAGGACCCGACTTACGAAGGGGAACATCGGCACCATCAGGATCATCACCATCATCTGTCACAGCTATAGGCTGGTAGGGTGTGGCAAAGTCAGCGGCAGGTGTTTGTGATGATGAACCTTCAAACTGAAAGCCGAAACCAGCGCTATATTCATCAAAAGGTGGTTAAAAGATGCCAGGAGTCATGGAGTCCAAATGGGAAGGATGGTGTTGTTGATCAGAAGGTTGCATGAAAGGTCCCGGGTGGTACATGGACCGTTACGATGATGGAAACAGCTGGGTCATTATAGAGCTAGGAGGAATAAATGGTGGCACTGAAGGGGTCAAAGGATAAGCAGGAGTCCTAAATGGTATAAACCTTGGTGCAGAGTATCCATAATCAAACCGTGCCGAATTTGAAAATGAAGGTGTAGGTGGAAATGCACGCACATTTGAAGAGGACGGTCCAACATCTGTAGCATGATGTGATCCACTAGGGTGGTAAGACAATGGTGTATGTACTTGAACACCCTGAGATCGTGGTGGTGTACGAATAGCTGAGTGTCCTATGGACCGTCGACATCAACTTCATCATCCCTAAGAG
>CATKHJ010872501.1:0-10212 GCA_949750685.1 Vernicia montana
TTTTGACAATTTATTTTTTCAATTTTATTCTATCAATACTTAAATATTTTGCAATTTAATATTAAAAATATATAATTAATTCAAAATAGAATTAAAAAATTATACATAAAAAAATTATATTATTTTAATAAAATAAAATTTATTTATTATTTTAAAAGTTATACATAAAAATATTATATTATTTTAATAAAAAAATCAAGTTTTTTAAATATAAAAATAAATTTATTTTAATAAAATCGGTTTGGTTCGGTTTATTCAATTTCTTGTACTAAAAATCGAACCGAACTAAAATAACCGAAAGTTTTGAAATTAAAAATTGAAACCGAACTGATTATTTTTAAAACCGAACCGTTGATTCGGTTTAGTTTGATTTTTCGGTTAAAATCGAATACTGTACAGTACACCCCTACCTAATACATCTCAGTAACTAACTTAAAAGAAAATAAAAATAGAGAATGTCATCATGGGGTTCGAAGCTAGTACCATATGCAGCAAATGAGTGGAAAACTCTGTATTTTCCATTTCATAGGGAATAAAGGAGAATTAGAAAATAATATAAGATAGGTTTTCAAATACTAGTGCAAATTGGAAATTTTATAAAATGAGTTTCTAATTTTCTATTTAGAAAATTTTTGCAAGCAAACATCAAATTTCAATTTTTAATTTTCTTGGAGTAATTTTTTGGAAAACAATGCTTGTTTTCTACAATTAAACATGACCTAATTTTTTTCATTTTCAAAAGTGGAAGTTATTTTATGAATTTTGATAAATTTATTATAATGAAAGAAAAGTATAACACACACTTATTAATTTACTTATGGTTGATAGTCATAACTGGTAACTATCGGTGATCACCATTAGCCATCGGCAATCGCCATTGACCATCATCGATCCCCAGCGACCACCATAATTTACAATTTATATATATATATTTTTTATATTTAATAATAAAATTTTAAAATATAAAATTCTTATAAGTTAAAACATATTTATAATCTTATAAATTGAAAATTTTAATATTTTTAATATGATAACCAAATAACAGAAAATTAATTATTTAAAAAAAAATTAAAATTTTTTTTAAAGATAAATTATTTTTCACGAAACAAATAGAACTTAAGATTCACAATTGTGATATTTGATCATTCAACTATCAATATTTAATTACTGAGTGAACCATTGAACTAATTTTTTTTTTTAAAGATAAATTATTTTTCATAAAACAAATAGAACTTAAGATTCACAATTGTGATATTTGATCATTCAACTATCAATATCTAATTACTGAGTGAACCATTGAACTAAACATAATAAAATTTACTCCAATTAAAATATTTTGTAAATTAAATCTAAAAAACTCATAAATAGTGTTTTGAAATTTGGATCAAATTGCAAAAAAAAAAAAAATGAAAAATAATAAATAATTTGGGAGATGATAGGCTAAAATTACTAATTTTAAAAACATTATTATTAACGAAAAATAAGTCGATTAATTTACACTCTTATCCTTGAACTGTACCACCCTTGTATGGATAAAGAGATTCTAGAAGAGTCATTGTTCATGGGACCTTGTCTCCTTGTTGCTTCCATCAAACTAGGGTTCATTCATGGAGATGCACAGTAAGGAAGTAGGTCCCATATCATCAAGTGTTGATATCTCCAAATAAGAATAGAATTTCTCGGAACATATAGCATTATTCTTTTCTTGTGTTATGCATATGCGTGTGCCTCAACAGTTGCTTTTGGCAGAAAGTAGATTCCATATACCCAAAAAAAAAAAACTACTCTTTTTTTTTTTTTTTTTTTTCTCATTAACAAATGATAAATTATAAACTTCCAATCAAATTACACCAAATAGGAACAAACAAACTTGCATTATTAACCATGAGAAAAAAAAAAAATTCATATATAATCTTGCATAAAATAACTTGAATAAGATCCCATTAATTATTAATTCCATATGGTTCACTTTTAATTTGTACCTAGGACTATAAGGCCTCTTCCTTTATAAAAGTCATGACCTTCCCGTTCTCAAACCATCCATTTCATGTTAACATTCCAAAAATAGTTCCAATTGGTAAGTACTAAACATCACAATAGGGTACTTAGGTTCTAACATTCTCTCTCTCTCTTTCTCAAAATAAAAAATAAAATAAATATAAAAAACTTTCTTCAAGAGGTCAATATGGAGAGGTCTATTTCACGCATATATTCTTACCCATTTTCTTTTGTTGGCAAGTGGAGGAGGAGGAGAGAGATGTTGTTGTTGACAATTGACATAAAAATACTAGAGGCATTGTACTTAAGGCTTTTTTTTTTTATTTATTTTGTTGGTCCAACTGCATCTTTCTTGTTCATATCTTATGCTAGCTCCCCTTCATATATCATCCATTCCTTTTTATGTTAAAAAAAAAAAAAAAAAAAAAAAAAAAGGGATCTATATAATGTAAAGAAGTTTTTTTAATTTCCATTTCTGTTAAAATATAAATTGTTAGTGGAACCAAAATCATTGGTGTGCTTACCCTTGACAGGCAAGAATATCCATGGAGAACAAATGGAAAGCCATGCAGTAGTTTTGAACACCAAATTACCATATATATGATCTAAATACAACATAAAAGTAAAACCTTCTGTTTATTTATTTATTTTTTGCCTTCTTCATTTAAGAGATGAGAGAGAAAAAAATATATAACTATTTGATTGGAGCTAGATCAAATAAAGAGTGTTGAGCTGAATATCTCTTATTGGGCTTAAGAACTAGATGCCTGCAAGAGAAAAGAAATGGTCAGGAGGAGCCATGCCTTGTGCTTGGTAAAGGGTCTCCGACGTTCAAGTTAGTATATAGCTTTGCCGATAATAACCGGAAGGAATGAGATTTTCGTTCCCTTAAACTTAAAAGTTTTTTAGTGAGATAAAGGAGATGAGAGAGATGTAAAGTTTAATCTACCTCAATTTATTGTGGATCTTTTCCTTTTGTATGTCTTAGTTATTAGGCACAAGTGGTTGTGACTCAGTGGGTGAGGAGGCATGTTCTGTCTTTTTCATACTATGGGTTGGTACAAATCTACTACTAGTAGTGAAGTAGAAAAGGATGTTTGTACTCTTCTAGTAGCTAGTGAGATGTGAGCAGAGAGGGAAAGTGTGTAAGGTGAAGGGGCACGCCGCCTAGAAGAGTGCACGTTCTGACATGCCCATGTTGACGTTGGCACTAAGTGACGCTTGCTATAATTGAAAAGCTTGCCCAACAAGCTTCTTGCTCGGAATGATCTGTTGAAGCCGAAGGATGAAGGCGAAGACCTCATGGTGAACAAGTGTGAGAGGCATTTCTCTTGGGCCTCATCCATATGGATTTCTTTAGTGGGCTTAAACCCTGTCTAGGTGATGGATTGACTTGTGGGCCTTTGTCTATCTTGAGCCCATTTAATATTAGGACTATTTTTATCCCTCATCACTATTATTAGAAAAAAAAATATATTATATACCAATAAGCTTTTAGTTTTTTTTTAAAGGAAAAATATAAATCTTTCATTCATATTAATAAAAAGTACATATTAATTTGAAAATAAAAATATAAAATCATATATCAAGAAGTATCAAAACAAGAAATTGACTTGAATTTTTTTCAATAATCTCGAATCGTGTTAGTAGAGTATTTTATCTAATAATCTCTAATCGTGTTGGTAAAACATTAGAATTTATAACTCGGCGAGAAATACACTATGCTCGATGGCTATTTTTTGCCATAAATCGACTTTTATGTCTTTAAATAAATTTTTAGTTTAATGGTATTATAATTGTTTATAGGGTTAAAAGTTCTCAAATTCAAGTTTCAGTCGTAATCAATTTTATATGAAAAAAAATATTATATTGAAGTTGTGATTAGAAATCATTAAAAATTAAAAATTGTTTTTAAAATAAATGTATGAAATGAATGTTATAGTTATAAAAACTCTAATCAAGTTTCAAGTTTTTTCTTCAAATTTCCAATAACATTTAAAATGGTATTTTTCTCAGAATCCTAACCCAACTCAAACCTAAATCATACCGACTAAAAGCAAACTGTAAATTTACATTAGTCTGTTTAGTAGATTTTGTACCTTCGGGTTACTCGCCTAAAGACCACGGTTTGTAGACTTGGCCAGGACAAAATCCATAGGCTTTTCATCTGTGCATGGGAAGGTGGACTCTGCACTGTGTATGAAAAGGAATCCGAACTATTTGCAAATAGGATTGAGACCCAATAATTCGAAACTATCTCTGAGAGGCCCAGATCTGTTACAAATTTGGGCAATGGATCTACTAATTATCTAGTGCTCATCTCGTAATGTGAGAAATTAATGGTTGCAGAGGGATTTCGTTGGAGAATTTACAATGTACAGAAATTAATAATAAAAAAAAAAATAGTGTTTTGCTCGATGAAAATATAGCAATTATTGCACCTGCATTTTGCTCATACTTCTAGCATACAAATGATTTATCTTCATTGCAGCTGCTATAAAAACACATGGAGTTTGATACATGATAGAAACCAAATTGATCACAAATATTCAAAATGCAAAATCAATTGCTCTTCGAAACTCGTAATTAAACAATATACTGCATATGCAATAATGCAAGTCCTACACGTAGCCTCCATTGACACGAATAGTCTGTCCATTCACCCATTCACCAGCATCAGTAGCCAAGAATCCAACAACGGGTGCAATGTCATTGGTCTCGCCGAGCCGGCCTAGTGGGCTCTCATCTATGTTCTTCTGAACTTGTTCCTTAGTCTTCCCAGCAAAATACATCTCTGTTGCTATAGGGCCTGGTGCAATGCAGTTTGCAGTAATCCCAGTTCCTTTGAGTTCCTTTGCTAGTATCTTTACCATTGTCTCCACTGCTGCTTTTGAAGCTGCATATACCCCAAACCCTGGCTTCAATCCACCCACTATAGATGATGATAGCAATATTATTCGGCCTCCACCACCCCGTTTGAGCCGATTTGCTGCCTCTTTGCAGCACAAGAATGCACCTCTAGTATTGATACTGAAGACAAGAACATCATTAGAGTTAAATAAAAATCAAGTTGCATTAAAATGAAAATAAATAAATAGATATACAATAAGCTATTTATTGTAAATTCTGATTAAAAATGAAATGGACTGTAAATTCTTTGTTTGATTAAAAATGCTTTTAAAACCAACATCCATCACTCTTTTAGTCCATATCCAACATCTAATGATAAAAAAAATGAATACCTGAAGTAATTTATAAGAGAGTGATCTTTAGGAGTAAATTTTTTTGGCACCTACATGTAAAAATTCTGATTTTAATTAACCTTTACTAGGTTAAAATTTTGATTTTAATTAATCTTTACTAGGTTAAGGCTACATAAAGCTCAAGTTTACATAGCTTTCAACTCTTTCTCATGTGAAAATCTCACCAACAGTTGAATCACCAGTAAAAGAAAACAAAGGCTATGCATGAAATTAAGCTTATTTTACCCTTTTCCCTATCTTCCTATGGCCAAAACTTGATTAGTTCAATTTAGGAACGGATGGATACACCTGAGAACTTGGTTCCATTATTCAAAAAGGCATCAAATTGTAAAAATTCATAATCAATCAGGCAGCTAAAATGTGTGCGGTAATTGAACAAATTTCACACTCAAATCTTTAATTTTTTATCTAACCCAAAAAAAAAAAAATCCCATTCAATCATTTTCATTCTCCAGTTTCTATCCATGTATAACCAGTCAAAGCCAATTCAATAATTGCCAAAAAAAAAAAAAAAACATATTTATCAATCAAATAGAGAGAAGGTTGGTTCAAAGAATTACCTGAAAGTACGGTCAAAATCCTCCAAGGAAGTGTTAGCAATAGATGGGTACTTGGCATCCAAAACTCCAGCAGAGTTTACCAAGACATGGACTTGGGATCCATATACCCTTTCAGCCTCATCAAAGAGAGACTTGACATGGGTTGGATCGGAGACATTGGCTTGTACTGTTATGGCTCGAGGGGAATCATTCTGAGGAGAAAAGGAATTGATTTCGTTGGCCACAAGATCTGCCTGTTCCCTGTTGGAACTGTAATTGATGACAAGTTTTGCACCCAGTGAGGCCAAGTGGAGTGCTATGGCTTTCCCTATTCCACGGGAAGAGCCAGTGACTATGGCTACCCTGTCTTGGAGTGGGGGAGACGATGGGTTTGGTGGGTTGGTACTCGACGTGGCCATGGGCGTTGGAGTGTAAAGAGACAAATAGAACTGGCTGTACAGGATAAATGCAATAATATTTAAAGTGACAACATTTTTACAGGGTAAAAGGCCCAAGCCCATCTTTATTACCATTAATCATATTATGTTTTTTTTTTTTGCCAAATTAATCATATTATGTTCAAAGTGTCTATTTGAATTTTAATATCAATAAAAATTAAACTCTGCCGTCTATTTATAAAGTGATTTAACTTCATTATTAGATTAAGATGATATTTGATAACATTATTTAGTATTTAAAATTAAAAATTTTAGCATTTAATTATTTTAAATTGTTCGGTAATATTTATTTTAAAAATCTCAATTAAGTTAAAAATCACTTAAAATGATTAGTCAAAATTTTTAATTTAAAATTTATATTGAATTTAATAAGTGATTAAATTTTTAGATATTTTTATAATTTAAAAATTATATTATTTATTTTATTTAACACTTAATTTTCAATTTTATCAAACACTACCTTATAAACCAGATTAAAATGAATATAAATTTAAATTTGTTATTAAATTTATATGTTTTAACTTTGATATTTAATTTAATATTTAATATATAAATATGATATATTCTACATTGTATATAGTTATCTCTATTATAAAAAAAAAATAAAAAAAAATAAAAAGAAGCAAAAAGTGCTTTCGGCTTTTCTTGGCATTGGCATGTCAATCTTCGGAGCTGTGAAATGTTATAAATTATTCAAATAAAAAAATAAAATTTAAATATTAAGAGTTGTGTCTTTTCATAATTTTGATAGTTATATGTTAAGAATTGTGTCTTTTCATATAATAGTTATATGTTGAGAGTTGTATCTTTTCATATAAATTGCATCTTTTGAGATTTCTATTATAAATATATGTTTTTTAAAATCATTAGTTGCTGAAAATTTTTTAGTTATAATTTATTTTCTTTCTTAAATAATCTAATTTTTAAATCAAAAGATCAAATTTCTATTTTTCATATTTCTATTTTAAAATTTTTCACTATTTGCTTAGTGCAAAATTTCTCAAGACTTGTAATATCCACTAATGCTATTTTCATTCATCCCATATCAATTTCAAAAAAGAGAATGAACAAATATTGCTTTTAGGAGAACGATTATGTGTTTCAAACCTATTTATTATTACATCTTGTTTACTTTTAATTATATATACAAAATTCTATTTTATTTTTGTTGAATTTCTTACTTTATTTTATTATATTCATGTCATGAAATTGCTGTCGCCATTGTATCACTACTAGTAGTCTAACAGTGAACCCCGTTTACTATTTGGCAAAAAAAAAAAAAAAAAAAAAAACCCGTATATTAATTTCTACAACTCAATATCCACTTTTTCAAATATTCATAATTGTATATATACTCAATTCATAACAAGTCTCCTTTTTAATTTCTTGTTTTATGCGTGAATGAAGCTTTGTTTTAGTGGTAAAATTGATATTGAGGTGCTAAGGCCTTCTAAATTTATTTCTTGTTTATATTAAATTATAATATTTAATATAATTATCAATATAATACTTGATCTTCTTAAAAAAAAAATCTAAAAGATTTATTGTAAAAGAATTCTTAAAATTATATTGTTGTTGCGAATGAGCTTTTGATCTTTGATAAAATCAAAGCTGATCAATTTTTTATCTTCATGGTATGGCAATTTATTTATTTATATTTTTAATTATTGAGAGAATTATAAAAGAAAATCAATGACTTGAAAGAAGACAATCTTTTTCGTTTGACTTGAGTAATTTTTTTCATTTGATTTTTGTAACCATATTATCGTACAATATATCATAAATAAATAAAGAATAGTTTAACATTATTGTGTAACATCTTACTTTTGAAAATTTAAATTTTTATTGTTTTTATTTTTTTTCACTTGTTTTTGGAAAAAGCATGATTTGCTATATTTCTTTAAAAAATCGGATATAAAAAAAATTATTTGTTATTATTTAAAAGTTTAACTAATCATTAAAATTAGCACTTGAACTTATATCAAATTCTCATTTTTTTAGTCTTTAATATTTTAATTAGGGTCAATTTTACTCTTTAGTTTTGAGAATTTGTTTAATTAAATCAATAGTTTCATATCATTAATGGTAGTTTACTAAATTGGCAAAGTTAAAAAATAAAATTAATTCCAATTATATTTAAATAATAAAAAATAATAATTTAATATAATTATATTCTCTAATGTTTTGTTCAAGGGCCACTAATTAAGCCAAAATTTTGTTATAACATAAACAAACAATATATAATGATTCATGAACAAAGACCAATGAAGTAAAAAAGCAATATCATCCCATTTTAGAGGAAGAACGTAATAATACAGAAAGGTAATGCATAAAAATTAGTCATATTCTTCTTCAAATACCCCCTAAAAATCACCTAGAGATGAGGGGGTAGTCTTTAGCTTGAATAATGCTTTTGAAACATCTGAATTGACAATATCACAATGAATTCCCAGTCTTGGTTGATTAATTATCATGTCTTAATAAAACATATATAATTTAGCTTCCTAAACTCCTCAGTATTCTCCTAACTTGCATAATTTGTCAATCTAAATTCCTTTCTCTTCAACAATAAAACCAATCCTAAAAGCTCAAAAATTTACAATCAATTCTTTAAACCCAATTCACAAAAAACTCTATCATGGGTTTATTATTGTCTTTTTTTAATAGCGGAATAAACATAATTGAAGCTCAGTAGGAATAACCAATAAAACTCAGCACAAAAACAGAAACCCATATAACAAAATGTAAAAAAGAAGATAACTTCCACAAGAATTACATAATGGGTCATCGTTTCTATTCAATACATAACGTAAATGGGCAAAAAGAAATCCACGGAAAAGAAAAATTTTACGCTGAATCGACTTTGACGGAGAACAGAGGCAGAGAGAGAATCCTCGCTGCTGAGCTTCGTTTTCTCCATTGCCAGAATCTGCGTTCCACTATTACAAGAAACGACTCGTTTGTTTCTTGATAAACGAAACAATCATATGGTTTTGCTTTCAATTTCATTAGATGACCAGTCTTCTTTTATTTTTTTAATGAGTTGCATTTAAGTGGAAAACGACGGAATTAAGATGAGTGGTCGTTTTTGTAAGACGGAAAATCCTTCAAAACTAAGTGGTGTTTCTTAGTGTGTCGTTTTAGACCTATCATACAGTGTTGTTTTATACACTAACTGGTCTTCGAAAACAGTATTTTTTAATTTTATTTTTATAACCATTCCACACTCTATAACATAAACAAATCAAAATGTGCCTCTCAAACAAAGACCATTGAATTCAATGGTCATCAATTCCACTTTAGCCAATATTTATTGTCCTTATAGTAGTCAATAATGGTTTTGAATTATTAACACTTTGCCGATAAATTATATAATATGACGACTAGTTGGAATGATACTCTATTAAATCATGACATGTGTTGATTTTATTTTGTAAAAGATAAAAAAAATTTAATTAAATTTTATGGGAAATTGTTTTTTTCTCTCTTTTCAATTATTTCATCTCCTTTTATTTTCATTTTTCTCTTTGTCCCAAAAAGGTTGTCCATCTTTTTTTTAGACACAGTTAAAAAAAAATCATTTATTGCTTGCCAATTTATAAATTTTATTATATTTTTTCACTTATACCTTATACTCATTTATTACTACATTTTTTTATTAATTTTAAAAATAGACAAATACTACACTTTTCAATTAATAAGGATAAAATTTACAAATATCTATATATTTTTAGAGTGAGCAAACATTTTGGGACATCCTAAAAAAAAATAGTAGACAACCTTTTTGGAACAGAAAGAGTATTTTTTTTGGATAAATTACTATTTCGTCCCTGAAATTTGACCTAATTAACTAATTCGTCTCTGTTTTTTGAGAAACTAACTAAATAGTCCCTCAATTCTAATTTCGTTAACACTTTAATCTTTCTATCAAAAAATCCGTTAAAAATATGTAAA
>CATKHJ010872565.1:5000-35000 GCA_949750685.1 Vernicia montana
AGAAATAGTGGCTTACCTAAGATCCTTTGCTTTCGTGTCTATCCCAGGCTTTCTTGCGTAAGGAATCTAGCTTTCAAACTGACTTGCGCGCCTAAGGACTGCAACAGGCTCGTTAGTAGAAGGACTAGAAAAGGCTCGTCTGGATCGGACATGAAAAGGAACCGCTGGAAAAGAGAATGCTGGAGAGCTTGAGAACTCACTTGCTTTAGGGACTTTGACCAGCGAGGACCTCACAATGTATGGATGGGCTGGACCGACATCGAAAGCCACTCCAACAGACTCAGAGATGGGATTTGCCCTTTCTTACACTTGACTGGATGGCACTCGCTCAAAGGCAGAAGCAATGGCAACGGGGGAGGGATGGAGTGCTCGAGCGAAGCGAGAGGGTTGAACAAGACTCTAAACGGCTTGTAGGCGTACGGAATGGAAATGCATGCTGGATGAATAGAGCTCCCAACGGCTGGAAAGCGACTTTCATGGGAACCTAACTAACTAGTGCCCCACCCAAGCTCTCAGAACCCTCGTAGGAAACCCCTGTATGGAAACCTGCTTTCGATTGAGTGCGAGATTTAGGGATGAATGAGATTTTTCACGCTTCCCAGGCTGAGGCAAAGAATGGGGGGACTTCCAGTTAGACTTCTACTCGGTTTATGGATAACATAAGCTGGGGTATGTGACTTACCAGGGCAATCTCTTACTAGACAAGATGCTACCTCTGATAAGCATGCTTCATAAGGAGGACTCAATTGAATCTTGTGATCATATCCCACGCTCAAAGGTTCTGACCCCACCAGGAAAGGAAAGCGAGTAAGTATGATAAAACTTAGAAAAATGCCTGTAGAAAGAAAGCAAGCTAGGAATAGTTGCTTCTTTTCTTGGGAAAGCTATATAAGGAGTGCCACTTCCAAGCATTTCTGCTTACCTTTGCCCAGCCGGCCAGTTTTCAAACATTAGATGACTTAAAGAAGTCAGCAATCCTATGAGAACGTCTGAGTATTTTGAACCGCTTTCTTTCCATATCCATCTAGTCTTAATATAAGCCTATAGATCTTGCTTGAGTTCCATTGGATAATGTGTTTTCCTTCCCTTCGGTATTCTGCAGTTTCTGTTCATATCCTGCAGTCTATGCTAATGCAGTTTGTGCTAAAGTAAAGGGTGTACTCTCTAGCCCGCAGTCTTTTTAGCCAGCCTATGGTAGTATAGGGCGGCCTCTTATCTTGCCCAAAAAGCAGGATCTAGGTCAAGTAAGTCACGGGATAGCCAAAAAGTAAGCAGGGTAAGAAGGCCCATCTCAAATGAAATAAATAACAATAGCATTCAGTTGTCTTCACAACGGGGCAACAACCCTGATTTTGCCAACTGAGACCATTCGACCGATAGGGAGATGTAGCTGGGGAGAGGAAGCGGGTCCACCTGTTGATTCGAAGAACCCCAAGTTTGGAATGGAAGGATTGGCAACTCCTTCCGAATACATAATTACAAAGTAGTATAGAAGAAATAGTTCTAAAAGAGCGTAGCTCCGATCCTGATTCTTTAATAAAATGCAATCACCCTTGGTCTGTATCCTAGATCTTACACCTTGTAAGATCCATATCCACAACCATCTGATCTGGGATCTTCCATCGGCACCCTCGAATGGTATCTTCAATAACTAGTAGGTCTAGTAATTCATAACTTGATATCCTGGAGTTGGGATTCAGTCTAGACCCCCGCTCCGCACCTTGGTAGGATTGAAAGAGGTTGTTTTCCTCTCTGCATAGAGCTTGCCCACCTGTCTGTTAGTTATGGCTCACTGGGTGGTTGACCGCCCCTATTCCAGTAGTTCCAGATGAAGGCACATCACATTCTTCCTATCCTTCCCGGCTGTTGGCCTGTTCTTTTGAATCATCAGAATAGTATTCATCCGTAGTCGTGGAAATCTGACAATAGTTCTGTGTCGAATCGGAATGAAGATCAGAGGCTTGGGCAGGGGGTCGGCTACAGGAGCTGGTGGAATTGGAGTTACCAGGTTAGCTACAATTAGCTGAGGAAGTAATTGGGACAACGGCATTGGCTCGAATTTCCTCGGTAATTCCTCCATCATAGGCCGAATTGGTTCTGGCACATCCTGGTCATCACTCACTTCCTTCCCCAACAACAAGTCCAAATTGAAAGACAAAACGAACTCATGAAAGAACTCCTTGTGGGAGAGGAAGCTAACATTCTCTCCGGGCTTAGTCGTAGTACCTGCTTGTTTCGAGGGTACTAGTACAATCTTGAGGTTGTCATGGGTAAAGGTTTAAGTGTTCTTCTTCCCGTCATGCACGGCTTGCCGATCATATTGCCACGGCCTACCGAGAAGTATATGACACGCATCCATTGCGAGAACATCACACCATATCTTATCCACATAAACCTTGCCAATAGAGAGATTGACAATGCCTTGGTGGAAATCTTGATTCATCGGGGGCGGAGAAAGAAGAGGAGAAGTCTTTCCGACGCTTTCGCTCGTTGCTTAAAATCATATGTAATGTATCTCACTCAAACCTGTGAATAACCCTGTAACTCAAACTCATCTTGAGGCTCCGACCTAAATGGGAAGAGAGGTTGCTTCTCAACTACTAAAAAAGAGGGACTCCGGGGAAGGGGCCAAGCCAACAGAACAGGTTACTATCCAAGAAATAGCCTTTCTGAAGATCGTATGATACCTCGACATGTTGAAACGGATGTTTTTTCGGTAATGAAGCCGTTTTCCCTTCCTAGAGGTGCCTAAAATATATACCTTTCTGGGTCAACTCAACCTACAAGGGCTAGAAATGGAGAGGATGAAGCAAAGCAGCGGCAAGAGCTATAATACATCTATATGCTATTCCCAATCTAATGGTGCTATAAACCAAGATCTCTTCGTCAGGATCGCCTGAAGAAAGCCAAGAGGAAGCCTAAGCAAGTGAAACTCTCGCGAATAGGAGAAGAAGGCTCCTGGCGAGTGTACCCGATTATTAGACGCAGAAGCTGAATCCTAGAATCCGCATGGTATCCGCCAACTTCAAACAAGAAGGAAAGCCAAGGGCAAGGGAGTTCGCTCCGCTCCGTCCCATGGTTCAATACCCAGAACTACCAAATGAAAGAGACAGCCTGGCATGCGCCACTAAAAAGAGAAGCATCTCGGCGGAAAAAGGAGGTGCTTTACGAGTGGAATCTGCGGGGTAAGAAAAGGTATCTAACCTCCAGGGTGTTATCAACGGATTTCTTCTTCCCCTCGCTAGCCGATCCAAGGACTTCCTTAAATGAGTGTTGACTACTCTCTTCTTTCGCCAACGACAACGGGCTACAAAATTATAAGAATTTTATTTGATTGAATCATGGGATTTGATCCGGAATTGGATAAGTCCGACAAAAGCTCATCTATAGAAGTAGGTAGGCCAGAGCGTTCAGTCAAGTAAAGAAGTGAGTGAACTCACTTCTCCCCCGAGTCCGTCGTCAGCTCGTTAAGGCTTCTCTTCTGACCTACAAAGCAGTGGTAGACTAGATCATAGGGATGAGATACGACTGGAATTCCCATAGGAGAAGAAGTCTAGCAGCTCAAACTGAGAAAGAGGGGTGCCGGTGACCTTCGCTCCTTGCCTGTGTCTCGCCTATAGATGAGCTTTTGTCAGACTTATCTGTTTTAGACCAACCCCCGGAATCGCCCCTCTCCCTATGGTCGAGCATTCGCTGATATCCCTCTTTCTACTTTTTGTATTTGTTTGTGGGTTCATCTCATTAGCAAGATATGGGACTGACTTTGTGATGATACCAGAGAAAGACTACTTAGGCGCATAGCCACTCCTCTCTGGAAGCTTAGGCCGTAGTTTTGGCAGAAACAGGAACTGCTACGCCTCCTGCACTTGTTGCTGGCATAAGTCACCACTCGGTTGTCTCAGATCCAAGGGATTCCTCTTCTGAACAAAAATAGCAACGGCAGGTATTATCGATAGGGGAACTTTTGAGAGTGAGAACTTCGGGCTTTTTTCTTCCAGTTCTTCCAATTCTCCTTCGCCCGGTGGAGCTGCCGCAACGGCAGATCCTGATCCCCCCTTCCTTCATTCCTTGGTACAAGCGGAATGCCCGATCGGATCAAAGAGCGGATTCAACCGCTGAGTCGAATGATTGACAAGTCTGATCGTACGGTGCCAAATAGTATGCTACCCGGGAGTCTGATATCTCCCAATCTTCTGCTATTATAGAATCTGCTACCGCAGAATCTCCGGATGTAGCTTCAATCAATGCCTGCCAAACTTCCACCGTTGAATTGATCTCCTTTGCTCAATCAGATGCCGTAGCTAGTACCAGTCCTACCTCCGAATCGGTGAGGTATGGGCTGCAGAACCCATATTTGTTCCTCAAATCCCGCTACTATAAAAAAGTACGCACGTGCGGGTATGAAGTTCCTCTTTCGGATCCGCTTTTGAAGATCTTATGGAGGATCGTGGGAAAAACACTACACTTCTCTAGTGCCTACCACGCCCCAACCGATGGACACTGCGAGGTGGTAAACCGTTCACTTGGAAACCTTTTGAGAAGCTTAGTAGGGGAACATCCAAGACTTTGGGACACGGTCCTAGCACAAGCTGAACAATAACTCAAAGAACCGCTACACCGGAAAGTCCCCTTTTGAGTCCTGTACCCAAAGGAACCTTTAACTCCCGATCAATAAGCAAGGAAGCGAGAGCTAAATTCCTATTATTAGTGGACCTCATCAGATATCAGAGAA
Source organism: Vernicia montana (assembly GCA_949750685.1). Taxonomy (NCBI): domain Eukaryota; kingdom Viridiplantae; phylum Streptophyta; class Magnoliopsida; order Malpighiales; family Euphorbiaceae; genus Vernicia; species Vernicia montana. The sequence goes on from CATKHJ010872565.1 coordinate 9,733, forward strand.
AAGGTTTTATTAGGGTATTCTAAATAGATTAGATTAAGCATACAGCTGATATGCGATAACTCATGCCGATATGTAGGTAACATCGGATCAAGACTACTCATTTCAAATCCAATTCGTGAGATGGCAGTGATCTTTAGCTGGTCATGGCCATAAGATGCTCTTTTCCTCGGATTCATTGGAACCTTCTTTTTAAGAAACCTCAGGAAAGGTCGTCTTTAAATAGTTTCAAGGCAGCTCGACGACGACAGGGCTCCATTTGTAGAAAAGGGGTAGCTGTCTGTATGGACACTTTCCTGTCTTGAATACGTCTTGTGGTTCCACCAGAACCCCTGCCTTCTCTTAAAATGAGGAGGGAGTTGGTTTACACTCGACTATGGTCTAAACCTTATCAGTGGTTAGATAAGGTATAACAGCCGAAGTTAGCCCGCGGCAGGTATCGCATATGGGCTTTAGTTTCTTCTTACTCCATCCCTGCGTGTGGTTATAAGCTTAAATACAGAGGGAAATTTCCTTCATTCATCTAGGAAGTTGCCCGAAGAGTCACCGCTATCGGATATCGATGAGGGAGAGGAGCCAATACCAGCATAAGTAAGAGTTTCACCAGGGGATCGTCGAAGGAAAAGCGGATTCACCTATCTTTTATACGATATTGATTGAAGTTGCCAGAAAAGGCGAACTTGAAAGAGCTTTCTAAAGAGAGTTGCTTACTACGAAAAGGAAGATGCCCCAGCCCCACTAGTATTATTTTATTGATCACTAGCCCTTACTCTCAGTCACTGATTCAAGAACGAATACCGAGACAGTCACTTCATTATCTTATTCTAATGGGTGGACACTTCAATGACTTATCCTGGGGCTATCAACTAATCATACTATGAGCAATGGCCACTAGGAGGACTTAAACTCAGACTTATATACTGTTACTGGGGAAACACACATTACCTGATATTAGATGATCTTAGCTCTTACATCCTTATATCTAAACAGCTTGCTTTGGGCCTTTTAACTAATACTCCGGGAAATCTTTCTCTATGTACCGGGCTATCGATTCGACGCAGCCAAATGAGACTTGGAAAGGCGAGATAGGGCCTAACTGGGAGGCAGGAAAAAGACTACACGAGGGAAGGAATCTCTTTGACCTTATGGTGCACTCCACCCCAGTAATAGTAAGAGGAGATCGCTTCCTAAGTTTGATGAAGTGAGCGGCAAAGAATCCCGATCTCCCTGAAAAGAGGGATGAGGCAAAAGGGGGCTTTATTAAAGTCCTCTGGGTCGTCCACTAAGTGAGTGAAAGAGGTCTCATTGGGAGAATTGGGAAGAGAGAAGGCCAGCCTCCCACTATGTGAAAGAAGAGCTTTTTCTCTCATATTCACTTCTATATAATATATAGAATAGGTAGTTCGCTTAGCCGCAGCTGAAGCCATAGATCTTGCCCGGGATGCTCTCAAGGTTCATCGGTCGGACTCCTCATTGGAAAAAGAATGGCAAAGGGTGGTCGTAGATCAGGGCTTTCTTCAAAGGGAGGGAAGGGCCATTTTGACTGGAGCCATGGACCAAAAGTGAGTCTTTTTGCTCTTTCTTCAAGGCATCTAGCTACGGCGGAATCTTTCACTGCAGCACCTGTGCTATAGACCGGCTTAGATCTCGACCTCGGTCGAATGGTTCTCACTTTGGCTACGTCAGAGAGAAGAGGTCCTTACCTCATTCCCAGCATGCTTCACAGCCCTCGATCTTTGAATTCAATGAAAGAAGCTTTCAAAGGAAAAAAGTTTACCACAAACGAAAATAGAATGATTGGGGCGCAGTCTGACTTTCAAGTTATAGAAGGGAAAAGCCTTCAGCTTAAAAAAGCTTTGAAGTTAGGGCGGGCAAGGTCTTCAGTCGATACCGGTGTCACTTCTTCTACTTACTCTTCTAGTTCTCACTATTCTCCGTAAGCTCCTAGCGGGGCTGACTATGTAGGCTTTCCTTTCTTTTTATATAGATATAGAAAGTCGGCAAGGCAAAGCCTTTTTCTTCCCACGTTGACAAACCTTTCATTCTTCTTTCTGGTCTTTGTAAGTTCAAAGACGACTTCCCTTGCAGCAGTCAAATTGAAAGAAAAGACCTAAAGATCTGTGCCTTTCCCGATTCCTATTCTAGCTACTCTTCTCCGGGCTTAACAAAGATGATTTTACCGAGAGAATTTGCCCTCTCATCTTCCCCTCTGAGACTCGTCAATCCCCCTCAAAGTCAGGGCTCTCTTTCCCTAGGCCGAAGTCAAGTCAAGGCAAGAACGTTCCCGATTCATACTTGGCCAATTCCTTTGTTCAACCGAGACCTATCTATTACCTGGAACGGGTGGTCAGAATCTAGTCATTAACGATTCCTTTCTTATAAGTCAAGTATAGCTAGCCCAAAAGATGGTTCATTGGGACTAAGAACTGAAAGCTCAGACACTATGGAATCGGTGTCACTGCCCCGCTCGCTCCCCGACGCGACGTCAGAAGTCAGAATTGACTAACTAACCTGATTGCCTTTTATCCGCCGGCATGGAACATTTCTCTTTTTCCTTTTTTACTCTCAAGCAGAGAAAGCTAGCCAAGGGATGCTTTTTCCCAAGAAGCCGATCTGCGGCATCGATTACCCTCTTCTTATTCATTCAGCGGAAGCAAGCCTACTAAAGTACTGAACGTGAGTCAGCGACAGAAGTGGTAGATACTGATTTCGTGAATGAAGTTGTCTCGTCTACGGCAGCTGATTCCACAACAGGAAATAGCAGCGGGCAACTTTGAAGCTTGCTTCTTTTCCCACCGTGATTGTGCTGTCTTACTCGACGAAATGTATTTAAGCAAAAGGGCTTATTCAGAGAGGGGCCCTATTGGGCAACAAAAAATAGGATATCCTATTTGGGTTCCATTTGGGAAAGAGTCGAGTCTTTCTTATAGACTAGAGAAAGCGTGTTATAGAAAAAGAAGCGCGTATGCCGGGCGACCGGAAACTCTATTATTTAACAAAGCCTATTCCTTTGAAGAAGATGGTTTACCAGCATTGATCTTAATCAGTCTGCTTTGCCGATATTCGTCAATGAATTCCGCCGTTTCATATTCTGAATACTCTACTTTGTCAACAGTCAGCTCGGATGGTACTGGGTTTTCATTTCTTAAATGAGAGGAGTCAACCTAGGCTAGCAACTTTGGGTAAGCCTAGCTTAGCCCAGCTTGAGAAGAATGTTAATGAAATGTGAATAGGGGTAGGAAAGCCTTTGAGCCCTTTAAAGCTGACCCCGGGGTTCTTTGTTTTTGATAGTGTTATCAAGCCTGGACTGACGGAATCCTGGGATTGTGAATACCCCCGAAAGTGTCTTTCAGGCTCTACTGCCTTGCTGCCCGTTAATCAGAGTCAGCCCCTGTCCTGACTTTTCTCTTTCTTTCTTCAATAGGCGTGTGCGTAACTGCTTTTTCTCTTCTTGTATCTACGTCAACTTATGATTCAAAGTGTGCTTTTGCTTGATGAAATAGGTAAAAACCCGGTGAGACCGCCTTCCCAAACTCCACTTCTTCAACTTGAGCAAGAACTGCTTCGTCCTTTGCTACTGATGCCATAACTTCTTCAGTCGAATGCTCCTACTCCTTGACTCCTTTTGGTTCTATAGAAAATTCCTGTTGCCTTTCCTCCCATCGGGTTCCTTCACTCACTTTTCGAGCTAACTGCATCGGATTCGTGAACAAGACCAGTGTCAAAAGCTTCTTCTTGTGCAAAGTCAAGCAGCGGGGAAGATCTTAACAAGAGCTACCCATGGTCCTAGTTCTTGAGACAGAGTTATGGCATACTTCTCTTTTTGATTAGGATTGATTGGCTTCCTCTTCCTACTGAGTTCGAGTGAGGGTCTTTCACCTGAAAGTTCTTGCTCTTCCACTGGTTACCAGCTTAGGACCTGCGGGTAACTAAGGCTCTACCCTTTCTGGGGAATTTGTCCTTGATCGGGATTAGGCCGCCTTTCTTAGGTCTGATCATCGAAAGACGGAAGGCATAGGCTACGACTTTTTCTGGGTAAATCGATTTTCCATAAGGACTTTCCATTTTTCTTATAGTTGCTAATTCTACCTGCTCGAGAAAGCTTTCTCAATCTCTTAAGATTCACCGTTCACTGGCCCACTCAAACCCATCTTTCTTCAAGAGGTGCAGTAGGCCAATCACGATAGACAGGCCTCGCCCCATTTCAAGCAGTCAGCCTCAATCAATCCAACCAAGCCAAAGAGCACCAGTATACCTGACTCAGCCATAGCACCCATACCCAGTTCCTTCCCCATATGTAGCCAAGACATCTAATCTGACCTATGCCTATCCATTCCATGACATTGAGAAGCAAGAGGTCTGACATGTAACAAGAAGTATGATCTGATATCTTTAGATTGAATGCATCAAAATCACATCGAGGAGAGAGAAAGAACAATCAAAGATCTAGTTATCGCCCCTCTTTAGTCTTCCTTTCCTCCAGTCACCAATAAGGACATCGGAGTAAAATAAAGGGTGTGGTGTATAGGTGGTGCTTTGGTAATGACCTCTCCATGGGGCTCTATCATAGCCATTATAATAAGATAAGCTAACCTTCATTCCGAGTCAAGTCCTGATTATAGGGTGTTGGCGCTTAGCCCTACGTCACGTCAAGTTGACCCTCTCTTCTAGTAAGAGTTACATCTTAGCCGATGCTAACAAAATTCCTAATATCGTTGACCTCTTGTGGTTCTTCCCTTGTTCAAAGAACTATGATAGATAGGAGCTTTCTAATGCACTGGACGGTATAGGTGTATGAATCTATTCCCTTATTAACTACTATGTCTCCCTTAATGTAAACATAGGAATGAAATAAGGTATCCGATGATGACACCATCGTTAAACACCAGAATAAGCGATATTCACTGGGCCAAGAGCACTCCCTCGAGTAAAAGCTTCCCCAGCCGCTGCCTCTAAGGCCCAAGTACTTTTTTTGTTTGATCAAATGATTGATTTATCCTCTTTACCAAGGGAAGAGAGCGTGGTGAACACTGTCTCGCAGCTTACCCAATCTCTCAACCTTGCCAATAGGTTCCTCGTAGAAGGGGTTGGTTAACTGCATTACTTAGATAAGTATCGAAGTATGAAACGGCAGGCTTCCTGCCTCTATCTATCCCGTGAGTGGAAAGGGGTACTATCAAGAAATTGACTCCTCATGGCTTCGATCTGACCTCCCGGGGTGGGGTCGATCGGGGCTCTCGACTATAAGTGGCTAGTAGTAGATTCTTCGGAGTTCACAGCCGAAGCTGCATTAGTCCAAGCCGTACCCTACCCTACCATCCGAACTTGTTGAATCAGCATCGTAATCAGAAGCTGGAATTGAATGAATCAGTGGTGGGTCTATTCCCGTTACTCGAATTCGCGGATTTCCTTTCATTTTGACTTGCTGATGCCCTTGGAGAGTTCGCTGCTTCCGAAAGCCGCCTTGGAGTTGATCCAAAGAAAAGCCTGCCTAGCGCCCCGTCCCTCCCGTGTCAAAGACGGTCGCCTTTGCAATAAAGCCAAATTCAATCAAGGCTGACTTTTCCCTGAGAGACAACTTCCCAAACCATAAAGAACTGGACGCCCCTACCCTATCTGATTAAAGCTAAAGGTGAATTGCTTTGGGTTGTATTGATTTGTGTTGACTTGACTTACCTAAGTAAGGAACATTTTCCATTATCGAATAATGCATGCAGTACGAGTACCTGTGCAACAAGTCAGATAGATATTGACACGGCGAGTACATATATTGACCCATAAAAAAGACTAGCGGGAAAGCACACAAAGCCAACAGCACTCTTAATATAGCTATCACCTTGCTGAGCTTGAAGCCTTTTTTTGAATCCTAAAGTGGCATGTGCGGAAGGATTTATCTCCAACCTTTTCTATCTATCTTTAGAAGTAGGGCAAGGGCAAAGGGGACACCCGAAAATTCACTGAAGGAAGAATAGTACTATATAGGAAAGTCAAATCTCTCTTAATATTAATAAATAAGCAAAAAATCTTAATAAGAAGGAAAAAACAAATTCTAAGACACCCTTTGCCGCCTGCTTGGAAAGAAGGATAGATTGATTCATCTAGCCGGGAGGACGGAAAGGAAAGCGCATCTCGCGCATCGCATACCGGATATCTCATACCTACTTTGAGAAAGAGTATCGGATCTCGCGAAGACACCTGCCCCTGACCTGTCCTATCTTAGAAAACGATATCATCAAAAAAAGACGAAAGGGATATGGGTTTTCTTACCGCTTGACTTGCTACTAGGCTTACGGAGAAAGGCGCATCGCATGGGTTCCAAACTGACTACAAGCGTTTGACTTTTCTTTCACCTGGGACCTTCGCTTAACACGAATAAGTTGAGTTGTATCGTCTCTCGGCTTCTATAATACGTAAATTGCTCACGTTCAAGTAAGTCTCATCCCGTACTTTCGGGCGATTGCTAACCACGGTTTGAAAAAAGCTCCTAGGCAATACTGGCAAAGATGTTACCATTTGAACAAAGTAAAGCTCACTTCATACCCAAGGTCAGAAATGGAAAGCTCAGCAGAGCCAAGCAGAGCTCGCAGTCGACAACAGAATCAAAGGCATCACTGACTCTTGCCAGTGAAATCGAATTTTCTCTCCCACCCACGGGATCTTTGGCATCAATGCACTATCGTACTTTTGATCCCTTTCATTCAAATCGCTGTCATTCACAGAAGACCTTAGCTATTTTTCTTTTGATACCAGGGTTCCAAACCTCGGGAGTGATTTCGATACCAACCAGTCATTCTTTCTTATGTCCTTCGTTCCCCATACCTTTTGTCGGAGCTAGCCCTATCTGCTTTGCCAAAGCTTTCACGGATAGCTATTGCGAATCAAGCTTGAGAAAAGAGAGGCTTTTGCTTTGGTCACTCAGAGTTCTTTCCTAGCCTTAATCTTCCGCTTCGCTTGCCAATTCCGCCTTAAGTAAGCTATAGGGCTTCCAAGAGGGACGAGCTCTTCGAACTATGAACTCCAGAGCCAAAGGAATGGTTTCCTCTGAAGAGGGGGTGAAAGGTAATTCTCAATGTTCTGCCATTGCTTGGCCATCCCTCGAACGGTATAACTGTCACCTCTAAGCATTCTATTTTATTTACAGTCCCAGTGCTGGAAACCAATGCTTCTAATGAGCTGCCTAAACCCCGGAAATGAGACCTTCGAAAGCGAGTAAACGTGTATAAAAATAGGATCGATTTTTCCATCTCTAACAAAGCAAGGTCTCAACGAGCCTCTTCCTATCGCACCGAGAGCTTCTTCAACACGACCTGGGAACAGGATCTCCATCTCAGAAGGGAAATCCCACGGGCACATCTTGCCTAGGCATTCCCATCTCTCAATCAACAGAAGTAGCCCGTCGATGGAATAGCAGTCCTTCCCCCCGGATGAATTAGCTGCCGTTATTCTTTCAAGATTTGCGGAGCTAACCCCTTAAGTGACTTCAGTCCCGTTAGAGCTAACTGCTGCTTTTTCTATAGCAAGTGCCGAGCAGGAATCACTGCTTATTCAACCGGTAATGCCGTATGCCCGGGCTATGAAGACCAATCCATCCAAGGCAAGGAGCTGAACAAGACCATGCGGATAAGAGAAGAGTTGTGATTAGATTAGCACTTTCTCTTCCAGATCACCTAATAGACGAGGAAGAGGCTGTTGCAAGCAAGTAGGAGTCCCATTTCGTCTCAGGTAAAGTGAGAGTCTAGTTATATTGATTCAAAGCGAGCACTATTGATTAGTTTAAGGCAGAAGAAGAAGGCGAGCTAGCAGTCTTCAAGTGCCCTCGGGCAGAAGCTAATAGGAAGGGAATGGGCTCAATATCTCACTATTTAGGAAAGTCGTTTAGGAAAGCTCAAGATCTCAGTCTAATGTAAGTAAACTGACCTCTACTCTACTCTTTCTTAGGGCAGAAGCATACTCAAGGTATTGATATGGAATATCCAATAGCATAGGAAATGAAATTAACTCAACTAGTTATCACGTTGAGTAAGGAAGCAAAGCAACTAGTTAGAACGCTTTCTCGCAGTCTGCCGGTAGAAGTGTTCCTGTGCCTGAGAGAAGGGAAGTCAAGTAGCTCATTGAAGGAAGTAGGAAAAAAGAGAATATCTTATAGGAGGAAATGCTCTAGTGGGCAAGGGGAGCTTTAGCTTCAAAGGGAGAGGAAGAGTCAGTTCAGTAGGGAGTGAAAGTAAAGGCATATCTTATATGGAATTGGAGGAAGGGAATGGGCGAGGAAGGGTAGCGTAGCTAGGAAGGAGATGGGCTTTCTAGTTCTATTTCTAGTAAGGTGATGGGCTCTCTCTCACTCCTCTTCTCATGCGCGAGGATAGGCTCATAGTACGTGAGCCAGTCAAGTAGGACTAAATGGAGAAATGGAAATAGTCCGTAGCTCACTGAAGGGTAGATCTTATCTAGAGCTCCAAGGTTAAGGAGTAGGGAAGTCGAGGAAAGAAATTGTAATAGAAAGGGGCTCAAACACCGTCTTTGTGGCTTGTTTTCCTGGTTCAACCTCAACAAAAGGAAAGCGAAACCGCCAATGGGCAGGCTCATGAGAAATGGAATATGAATAGTTCACCTGTAGCAAAGTCATAGCTGTTGTAGCTGTATTAGAATAGAGGTAAAGGAGTAAGAATTACCCAGTGAGTAGTCCAGAACAGATTCGAGTCAGAACCCAAAGTTCGTTTTTCTAGAAAGCATAGCCTATGCACTGAAATAGGACTTCTCTCTCTTAAAGAGAGTAGTTAACCAGCTCTATCATTTCTCTTAGAAAAGGTTCTCCTAGCGGAAGTATAAATAGCTTATAGTTATTTTGTTGAGTAATGTAAAAGTGGGTCAAATCTATTAAAGATCGTCGGACTGACTTATTGCATTGTTCACTTTCAGCTGGAGTTTTCAAAGGTCAAGATGAAGCTCCAGAGAAGTCCCATAGTTAGCTGGGGCAACTGAAGTTGTCAGTTCAAATCCAAGCTTTCAAGAAAGGGATTTAAAGCTGAATGAAAAAGATGGATTCTCATCTAAGGCTATACGTTTTTAACGAAGAAAGGACTTTTGGGAACAATTGGTGGGCCGGATATAATAGAGGAGAGGATCTGTCAAGAGAGAGAGCAGAGTAAGGAGATGCGCCACGCAATTGAGCTCGTTTCTTCAGCAGTAGATCGAGTTTCATCATAAGCAGCCGGGATAGAATGCAACAAACTACGCCCCAGCCACAAAATAGACTGCTTTTAAGCCTACTTCACAATAGTATATAGTTCCGTTCCATCATCTCCTCTCGTCTCCTTAGTACCTTGATCTCCACCTAGTTCATCTCCAAAGTGCCCTATCGGTCAAGCGGATTCCATCTCCTTCACCACCTTCTCGGTCAAGTAGCCAAGCTACTCTTGCAACAAACTACAGTACCGGCTTTGTTAAATCAACAGAGGATGCTGCTTCATCAGCAGCTGCTGCTTCATAGTCGTCAACTCCTTCTCCTGGTAAACGAGGAGATTCAGAATAAACATAATCTTCATAATCCACTGCGGCAGCCGTACTTGCCTCTGTTGCGGCTGCCCTCCTTGCTTCTGATGAAACGAGATCCACGGATTCAACTTCACCTCCTGAACTTACCGTCTAGCCGGAGTAAACTACCTATGCTCCTACTGCACGTAGGCTTTGAAGCTAAACTTGCGCAACAAGAGCTGATATTCAAGTTGATTATAAAATGTGGTATAGATATCGAATCGATATTAGCTTATATAAAGAGAGAGATTCCGTAGGCAACGTCTCAAGTCAAGCCGTAGTGACGCTAGTTTCTCTCTTCGCAACGCTAAAATCGATATTCTCTTTTATTATATTATATAAGAGATAGAAGTAGGCTTAGTCAAAAGTGTAAAGCCAAACTCTATCTCTAAAAGCGTACTCGAGCTTCGATTGTTGTGTTTAGTCGCTCTTGTGAGAGATAGGGCTAGTACGGACCCACCGCCCCAATGGTGCTTTTACGAAAGTACGGGCAACGGTGGCTACGGAACGACTATTTCGCACAAGATGTCAATAGAATCTCATCATGATCGAAATGGATAACATAGACAAGGAACCACCGCCCAGGTACCTTCGGGTAGGGCAACGGTGGCTACGTCGGTCAACCATTTCCTGAACGATGAGCTTCTATTCGCCAAATAGTAAGCATCTGAACGCTCTCTAGAAGCTCACTGCAGAGGAGGAGATGAAATCCGCTCGACTAAAAGGTTTAGGAACGAGCTCGAGTGATAACGAGAGGAGTGGGAAGAGTTAGACTGAAAAGATAGAGCCAGGAATTTCTGTATCTGTAAAAGTAATGAAACGATTAGCATCGCCTCCTATATGAACTACTGATACAATGGCACTAGCCAAATAAACCCTTGGTAAAGCAGAAGAACACTGGCTTGAAGATAACTAAAACAGCATTGAGGGAAACTAGAGAAAAGGAAACTCTGACTTGTTCACAGGATAGATATTAGCCCTAGAACCAGCTATCCCTCTTCTATTCAGTCGAGTCATTTCATCTTTAACTTGAGAACCCGTGCCGCTGGAACCAGATGGACTGGCTGGAAGGGAATATACTATAGACTATAAAAAAAGCACTTTATTTCGCCTCAAGGCTTCTAGTGCAATATCTTAGGTCATCCTATAAAATCGCTTTTAGCAGCCCTAGTACTCCTGCTTGAGATACTCCTTTCAAAAGAATCTTCCAGCCTCTTCTACAGTTAGTAGGGAACTTTTGCTAAAGCCTTCTCTTTGGTCCCTTCAAAGCACCGAAAGAGAAAACAACCTAAAACGCGCATGCAACCTCAGACGCTTTCTGAGATGAGAAGGTGGGAAGCGATCTCGTTAAAGCGCTTTTTAGAAGCCTTGTAGGCAGTTTGAAAGACAGTTAACACTGCCTCTTATTTATTGATTTCACTACATTTGTAATAGGAACTGCTCTCGGTTTTCGAAATCCTGTTTTTTCACTGACTTGGAATGCGTTGATACAAATGCCCTTCATAGATACTATAGATTCTGCAAGCTACTCCGCTTTCACATTTCTATTATAGAATAAACAGATTCGAAAGACATTAGTAAGGGAGTGGCTAGACTGATTGACCGAATATGCACTTTATGGGATAAGTTGACTAGGGAAGCCTCACTAAATTCCCTCTTCGATGCTAAGAATAGGTTTTAGATCGCTACGCCCGCAGCACCCCCATGGGAGTTCCACTTCCCGAGGCCGAGGAGCCTACCCTCCCAACGGTCGGGGATGAGGATACTTCTGATGGATCTTCACGCACGGCCACGGAAGTCAATCCGTTTGCCGCTGCAACCATCAGGCTCAAGAGCGACGATCTCGCTGCTTGAAGACGACAGACAGATTGAGGAATCCAATAATGAGTTGATGCAGGCTATGATCCAACAAAAGGCTACTGTCCTCAAACCCATGCTTTCGGATAACCAAAGATCTATGGAGTCGGTCGGAAAGTCAGTCGAGAAGCTAGTGGGTTAAATGGAAGTCCGACCTCCATCGCAGGACAAAGGCAAGGCCATTAAGGTTTATGACATTCCACCCCCTCCACCTAAACCCGACTTGCAGTATGGGAACGTTCATATTTTTAGGAAAAAAACAAAGCTGAGGCACCAATTAATGTCGACCAAAGCCAGAGTTCCAAGCAAAGTAACGCTGGGGGGCAAGCTCATGACCAGTCCATTCCAAACCAAACCTGCCGGCCAGTATCCTAATCAACTTGGAGGCGAAGGACAAGGAATGGTTTGGGAAAGGGGGAATGGAGTATCAAAGACTAGACCGACTCGCCCCGGAACCAGTTCCTGTTCCAGCGCCAGCACCAGTTCCATATGGACCGACTGGATCAAAGCTAGATATACAAAATCACAATCTATATGTCAAACTCAACCCTTCCAACTGGCTTTTCTCCTTTTGAATATATGAAAGCTTATTCTAAAAGACAAGCCATTCCTTTTAGATGTCATTGGTGAGAGATCGATCACTAAATTCTAGTATGAGACCTGCCTTCCGAGTGGCAGATTAGTTGACACATATGGGGGCGTGCGATTGTTGATCTCGGCTTGGGGCATGCTCTACTGTCTCGGATTTTTTCTGCCACTATTACTTGAATCAAAGGACGAAAGAAGATGGACCCTTTCCTTACGTCTTAATGGCCTCATCCAGTCAGCCTACAAGGCCTTAACTCCTCTCCTTATCCTGGCCAAAAAACATCTCGTTCCCGAAAAAGAAAATATCCCGATGCATGCGTTCACAGCCTGCTTGGCTATCTAAGGGCAATTCAAGACGAAGGAATTCCTTGCTAAACTGGGCCTTGCTTACGAATGTGACTGTATTATCTCTTACAGAGACCATCCCTTCCCCACTAGTTCTTAAAATGGAATGACTCCTCCTGGACTTCCTCTCCTCATAGAACTCGAGAGGGCATACGATTTTTTAAATAGCTTTGCAGTGTTGACAGATTCAGACCAAAAAGAAAGACTTATACACTTTCATTTGAAAGAACAGAGCACGAGTTACTTCAATAAGAGGTTTACTTTCGGGAACACTCTTTTTTTTTGGAGTCCTAAGACAGCAGGTCTGAAAAAGGATAAAAAAATCCTGAAAATCAGACTGAAATTCTATAGAAAAATCTTAACCAAAAAACTCTGACCTCACTCAGGCTTCTACTTTTAGTACCAAACTTCTTTCTGATCATAACATGAAAGGAAAGAAAGGAGAAAAAAGTGAAAACTGCATCTCCACTCTTTTCTTTATAAGGTATATCCATTAAAATCCTTCTAGAAAAATCATCAATAAATGAAAAAAAAACCTATCTTCTATTGAAAAGAGAGACTATAGTTTGAGCAATCCACCGATAAACCAGACTCTTCGACCGGGCCTGAATCACCACTCGCTCCACCTGAACCAGTATGCTTCAGAATACTGACCCAATCTCGATTTTGAAGTCGAGACATCACAACTAAAGTGGCCTGCGAACGATCTTGCAATCCGACTTCTACTCCACGGCTGATATGGTAGGGTATAAATGGTTTGACATAAAAGTCTGGATTTGTAGTTGGGGAAAACCGGCAGATGAAGAAGCCCTAACGAAAGCAGGGATCATCTTTTATAAGGCAGATATCTCGCCCGATAGAAAGAAGCTCGACTATGTCATTAGTCAAACTTAAAGTCAGATCTTAAGGCCAGCAAAACGCCGTTTTCCGGTCAGAAAAGCTGTACCTTGACTATACCTATAATACCTCTGCAAGCCGGGCAACCTAGTCCCACAGATATGAACTAGACTAGCCCTCAAAAACTCACTCACGTACGCACCTACGCCAAGGCTTTCACCGCAAGCCAAACGTAAATGCCAAAGATTCATGGGTAGAAGCAGAACCCTTCTTAGATAAAGGAATTGGATTTCCAGTGATGGATTCCCTTTCCAGCGCATCTCCTGCCCAATCTGCATCGGAGTCTCCTGTCATCTGAAGGGAACTGGAAGATGGGAAAATCAGACTAAAGAGGGACATCTCTTTATCCGCGAGGACAGGCTTCGAATGGGTCTAGGTGATGGGGCTTTCCGGGATGAAGATGGCAATGCCTCCACGGGAAGAGAGAGATTGTCCACCACTGCTAGCCACTACTAAAAGAAAAGGGAGGGACCAAGACTACTACAATCTAACTAAATAGAAAGTCGAAAGACTATTCTATCTCAGGCACGGTTTTTCGAGATGCGTGAATCGCTAGTTGTAAGAGATCCGCAAGGGAGAATAAGGCTAAGAATTAGTTAAGGAAGGAAACCGAAAGAAGTACCTCACCTCACTTACGAAGAAGTAGTAGTTAGAGCTGGGCTCCGAACTATGAGAGTTTGCTTTTGTTTCATGTTTTTAAGAGCGGTCTGTCTGATCAAATAAGGGATCAGACCGCTCCTGGTGTTCGAACTAGTCATTAATGGTTGGCTTCATTGGTATCCTTTCGGTATGCGTTGCGAACACTTTCATTTTTAGCGTCTCACCTTCTCTAGAGAAGCGAAACTCGAACGGATAGAGCAGATGGTCCAACTACATAACTTTTTCTTTTTCATTACTTCCATGGTCGTGCCTCGTGGCACGGCAGCACCCGCACTATTGAAATGGTTTGTCAGTAGAGATGTTCCCATAGGTGCCCCTTCTTCCAATGGTACTATAATTCCTATTCCTATCTCTTCATTCCCTCTTTTGGTCTATCTACATTCCAGGAAATTCATACGCTCCATGGACGGAGCAAAAAGTGGAGTCTTGGTCAGAGCAAGCCGCCCTATTCTATTACCAGACATAATTGGGAGAAGCTCACCCGAAACTAGAGCTAGAAACGCCTTATTTCGTTTCGTTCCCCTTCTTCATTTCCTTCTTCTCGAATCCAAGGGGGACTTCTCATATTTAGAATCTTTCTGCGGTGTGCTCTGTTTACTATTCTTTCGTACTTTCTTCTCTTTACCACGCGATAGGTCAGCGAAGCGTGAGCGGGCGCGGAGAAGGAAACGCCAAACACTTCGGCCTAACGGGAATGAGCAACGACGAAATGACAAGATGAGGTTTTCTTCTTTCCTCCATTTAGAAAGAAGGGTCGAAGGTTTTGGGCCTGTAGCTTTCCCCGTCCCCCCTTCGTCGGGCGGTGCTTGTGTGTGGGGTGTGCCACCAGAAATCGGGCTTGAAGTTCTCGCCTTACCAACGAGCCGACAGCTGATGGCTGTTGGTCACGACTACTACCAAAAAGCTCCAATGAAGATGAATATTTCACATGGAGGAGTGTGCATCTGTATGTTGGGTGTTCTTCTGTCGTGCGACCCGGCGGCTTATGTGCGACCTGTGGCCCACGCCTCCTATTTGTTCAGGGCGGGCGGCGTGAACTCTGATTCGATCCGGGTATTCAATCCCGCCGCTGAGATGCTCAGTTGACTCCTTAACCTTGATAGGAAGATGGCTTATTCAATAATTCGTGCATAAGGGTAAGGAACTTTGGATGAACTAATGCGAATGGGTGTAAGCTTCGCTGCTCGGAAACACCCAGTGCTGACCACACTGAGAGACACGAAAGCGCAGGTAACGCCAGTTGGCGAAGTGGCGTTAAGCATCCCTAGCGGTACGAAAAGAGAGGTCGTGATGATATCATCTACGTCCGTACCGCTCCTCGTGGAGTAGATCCCGCATCCAACCAAGTCTTTGACCAGGGAACGGGAGAATTCCCACTACCGCTGGCAGGCCAGCCGGGCCGTGAGCGCGGTGGGAACGGACTTCCCAAAAAGCCAGCCCCGGCCCGGGGTCAGCATAGAATGAAGGGGACGGCCCTAACTAATGTTGTGTTGGCTTTGCGGGTTGCGGGCGGAGAAAGAGCGGACGTGGGGACTCGGGTCGGGGCGCAGCCTAACTAAGAGAGCCATTCCATTTAGGGCGAGACAGAATGGGCGGGCACGAGCGGTCTGGTGTCCGAGCCAATTGGTCAGACGACGACTACTTCACTTATTAGATTAGTATTAGCCGCCTATCCCGGAATGAAATGGGATGGAATAGAAAGAACGCGAAGCGCTAGCGCTATAGGATTGGTTTTTTGGGGGGATAAGCTTGTGAAGAAGCAAGCTTATCCCCGCCCCGACCGGCAGCTGCTGGGTCTCCCCATCTCTCCTAAACTTCCCCCGGTCTTCGGCCCGAGCTGTATGAGGCAGAAACTCGTCTCACGTACGGTTCGGAGGCCGAGCCCCACCCCAGCAGTAATGGTGCGGCTTAGGTCAACTAACACAAAGAAGATACAGTTCACTCAACGATTGCCTTTGGGTTCCGAACTCCATATGGGGAAGGAGCGTTGTTGTTTGCGAGGTCTCGATCATTTACATGGACCCACTTCTCATTCCATTTGTGGGAATTTGATGATCTATAAACCGTCCCTAACGAACGATCGGCTCATGTTTGAGCATGATGAATCACTTCGTGCCGACCTGTTGCTAATAAACTTTCCGGCCTCATATGAGAATGGAAAACTGGAGCATTTTCTGCATCGGTGGATGAAGAATCGCGAACATAATAATTTCTGGTTGACCATGTTCCCAGAAAAAAGATACTTTCGAGAAACGACGAGCACGACTGAAGTGGCTATACATACAAATCTATTTACGGATCTATATGCTTCGATTGGAACTGGAAGTTCCAGAACAGGCGGCTGGTATACCACCATAATGAAACTGCCTTTTCTTTTTTTTATTCGGATAGGATTTATGTTGGCTTCGTTAGGAGGCTCGCGTAGTTTGTTACGTCAGCTCCAAAAGGATAAGTTGCGTTGGCATCGAGAAAGTTCCGTGGAGTTTATAATTGCATAAAAGGAGTCAAAGTAGTGGCTGCGGCAGCAGCAAAGGCGCTTCGGGCAGGCTAAAGATGGATTCCACTTTTCTCAACTAGGCCGGGAATAGGTGGGTCATCAATACGAAATTCACTCTGTACCTTACCAAGCGGACGTGTACTTTATTGGATGTCCCTGCGAAACCTTCTTGAGTCAAAAGGAACTCAGAATTGGCTAGTATTGGCCTTTCTTCCTCGCCTAAAAACCCAAACTCGTAACCCAGCCACTCAGCTTGACGAGCGAATCGTTATCCTTCATCGGAGAATGCGAGATGAGCGCTCCCACTGATTGGAGTCTTCCCGCCAAGACTAATAGACAAGTAGGTCAAGAACACGAAGTCAGAACTTTCAGAACTTGCAGGCCTTTTATTGTATACATCTATAGGCAAACTTGCCAAACAGATCAATGACTCCAGCTCCAAGCCGAAGGGACTTGTGAAGCTGCTACACTCATCAAAGATTTCGAAACTCGCCTCAAAACCTGTGTGGTAGCATTACCGGTGCAAGGCCTTTTCTCCTCTTTGGTTGCGGGCCTTAGCTGGATCAGTGGGTGGAATGATCTACAAAGGAGCTTGCGGCGGAAGGCTCTGAAAGAGGTTTCCAATGACTAGCTCGAGTTCAGTTCAAGCTTTGATTCGTGTTTGCCTAGTTCTTGGGCTAATAAGGCAATGTCCATTGTTGCCAGCGATTATGATTTCGGTTACGACGACAAGGCTCTCTTTGAGAAGACCTACTGCTACTCCGCATACGAGGCTTTTGGTGTGCCTTCTCCTCTTACGGAGGTTGAAACCACTGAAGACTGTGAAACTCGTTCTTATGTTGGCTTTTCTGTCTATTGCCTTCAATGGCTTAGTAAGTCCGTGTGCTTTCTACCTATTTCTTCTCCATAAACAATGTTCATTGCCTTTTGATGTCCATTGCCACTACTATACCCACCAGGCTCATTGGTCCAGTGATGAACAACTTCTCTTTAAATAATTTATTTATCCGTGAAACTCGTTTAGGCGCAATAAGGGAATTCATTCTTCCAGGCGGCCTTGTGAGAAAGTCACCGGATTTCCAAGATCTTCAAGAGGTTCCAGTAAAGGGAATTGATTATTGACCAACACAGAGGGATTAGCCCCAATTCAAGATTCAGGATAATGTGACTGAGGAAACCACTATTGCAGCTTTCAATGAGGCCATTCGGGATGACCTTGAAATAGAAGTACTTAGAGCTGAGCCGCACACTTTTGATCAAGCCATTGCTACTGCCCATAAACAGGAAAATCTTAATGTCAAGCTTGGACTGAACACTTTTAAGGGTTGCAAACTCCCAAACCCTAGCCAGAACACTACTTCCAAGAACCTTGTAAATCTTGTCAACCTAACCATTGCTACTGTTAACACCCAAAGATAACCTAAGAGACTTAATCCTCAAGCTCCGATACCTAATCCTCAGAATGTGCAAAATCCACCTCATAATGACAAAGGTAACTAGGGGGGTACAGGCCATTGTGAATACTGTACACCTGCCACCTCAGCAGCCAAACCTAGTCTGTCGACTTGATGATTTTCAAAGTACGAAGGACTTCTACATAAATTATAGGGAACCTTATGTAAATGGTGAGATGTACCAACCACACAATCCTCCTTAATGGGTTGATTATCCCCACTGGCACCTCTCGAACATCTCTCGGCCAAAGCATATCAAATTGTATAACAAACAAAGATGTGGTTTGTGGTGTGTTCCTCTTGCTTGCTATCGCTGGCTCAGGTGGAGACTTCTTTTTCGTGAACCAACGAGTTCAGTCGTGTTGCGTCACGAGTCTACAAGCTTGCACAGGTCCTCTCTGATCAGCCTCTATAGCAGCCTGTTGAGATCTGCCGTGGCTTTCCTTGTTGCTGATCGTGGCTCCCATCGTGAGACCCACAAGCTTATTTCTTCTCAGATCTGACGGATGTAATAGAAAAAGTTCCTGCACTCCAGAAGCAAGCAACGACCCTACATTAAGGAATTTGAAGAGGTCTTCGATTCAAAGGAGAAGGGAGCACGGATGTTATATCCTTTTTCGGGGGCAATAAAAGCTTTCAGTCCTTGCTTTCGTGGTCGGTCGAACTTAGCTATGGAAGCCCTTCCTGTACCCACCGGGCTAGGAATGGTTCCCTGCATTGGACACCGGCCGTCATTCCATTCCCCAAGAGTTAGTAGCTTTGTTAGTATGAATACCCGGAAAAGTAAGCCCCGGCTCTGGAGTGAATGGAGATGGATCAACGGCGGCGAACCTACCTTCTTACTGTACTCTTTATGACGAAAAAGACGGGTTTCCATAAACAGTCCGAGGGGAACTAGCTGGTAGGAATGAATACCCGGCTTCCATTTCCAACTCATTTTCACCTACTTCTCCCCGGCCTTAAAAGGCTAGTCACTGCTCTTATTCTATTCCCGGTTCATCCGACTATTTATTATTTAATAGATTTCCAGATCGAGCCAACCTTGCCTTTTTCCTACTCTTTCTTCTCTCACCACCTGCCTGTAAAGCAATCCGGGGAGAGGGTGCGGGTGTGGAAGGAGAGGTCGATCGGTGAATCCTCAGTTCAGTTACTTGCCTTTCCTTGAAGGAGCAGTTAGGAGTAAATCCCCTCCGTGGGTCCGTTCCTGTGGGCTTTCATCGGGTCGGGTATAGTATCAGGTAGGAGTGAATACGTCAGCCCCCTTCAGAGGGTCACAATTTAGCTCTCTGGCTAGCAGTCGCTGTTCTTCCCTAGGAGCGGGGGTATCGATGTGGATGAAAGGCAGAACTGACCATTCTTATACTGACCATTCTTCCTCACTCACCTGGCTCTCATAATGTTATATGTCCCGTACTGATGGTTTGGCGCTGTTCCCTACCGTACTTCTGGCTCTAGCCCGCTTCCGAATGGTGTCCTCTTTCTTCCTCAAGTGCCACATCTCCTTGCCTAGCTCCTTGACTTTGCTTGAAACCGGCTTGAAGTAAAGTTCCCAGCCTTTCCTTAGGGCAATAAGTAGCCCGGTGAAGTATGAGTCCGCTCATGGATGGTAGTTGACTGATTGGAGTCAGTTTCAGCCTCGGTCGGGTTGAAACTAGGCGATCTCAGTCTAAGGTCAGAAATGGCTCGATTCAATAGCAGCGCTCACTCTTGCAGCAGTTATTGCTAACATAGGAAGTCTCACTCCTTTCTTACTTATTGTTAAATCGTTTCGCGCCCTACGACTAGTAGGTCACTAAGTAACTCCCTTTCGACTAGGATTCCTATGGTAAGTTCGCTCGCTAAAACAGAGAAAGTCCTTATGGAAGATCGATTTACCCAGAATCAGTCGTAGCCTATTATGCCTTCCTTTCTTACTTTACTTTCCTTATTCAAGAGTTCTTGTTGCTTCAACAAAGATCTGGCTCGGATTGGAATGATAGCCTTCACCTAGCATAAAGTGTGATATAAACAATCTCGCTCTATAGGTAAAGAAGAGGTATTTCTACTCGCTTGAAGAGGGACGGAGTGACTTCACTGACAAGAAGAGGAACTTTCCCCTATCTCTATGTTTGTTGAATTAGCTACGATCAATGAAAATATCGTATTGTAATATAGTAACAGAAAATGGTGACGTGACCAGCGCTTCGCTCCTTATATAGGCTATAGGCTGCACCGTGCTGAATGAAAAAATCCCATTCCCATTTAATCTTGAGGAAAGCCCTCACCTTCTCTCTTCGAACATATATTTAAGAAGTACACTGGGGCGCTTTCAAAGTGTCTTCGGGATACGCGAGTGGCGGTGTGTCTTTAAAAAAAGAGAAAAACGCATGAAAATGAAAAAAAAAGTCTCACTCCTTCACCTTATCCATAACTTATGTCAATTGATTCGGGATCAAAGTCATCAGGAGCCTCTCCCTGCCCCACAACAAGTCGAAAACCCTCTATAGGAGAACGCAGTTGATGCGGTTAAAGCCGGTATCAACGAGAATCTAAAACAGCTTATGGACACGCACAATTTGAATCTCCCACCTGACTGGACATTTCCCCAATTTACAACAGGGGGGAAACAAACGGAGCATTTATGTTCGACTTTACAGGATCTTTCTTTATATGGGTTTGGTAGTGATTACTTTCATCAAGCCTTAAATCTTCTCCATTTTCTTTCTTCAGGGGCAGGGGGTGGTTAGTCAAACATTAGGGAGGGGGGATAAGGTAAGGTAAGTTAGAATCGAATTCTAAACACCGGCGTGGCGCTGCTGGATGCTTCTGATTAATAGAACAGGAAGAGGAGTCAGCTAAAAAGAAAGACCACCAAAAGTAACGACCACCAAGATACGCATAGTGATTCGATCTTTTGATCACCCATTTTTGGAAAACCATTTTTGGGGACTTCCGCCTTACACACGGAAGATTGGATTGCCTGAATCACGAGTCTTATATACTGTGTTACGATCACCTCATATTGATAAAAAGTCCAGAGAACAATTTGAAATGGAAATCAAGAAAAAATTTCTGGTCATAAAAACAGAAACGCATGAATTGCGCAAGAAGTTCTTTCGGTTAAAACGCCGTGCGACTCGGAGGACATAAGACTTCTTGGTCAAGCCAAAAAGATTGCCGACAGGATGCTCCTACCCCACCATGCCTGGCCCTTTACCTTACCTTAAGAAGAAAGAGGGGGGTATGAAGCGTGGGAAACAATGCAAGAAGTGTATGATACAACAGGTAACCTTAAGGAGTGGCGGCAAAGCTCTTGATTGATCAACGCGAGTGAACTGTGCTTAGACGCTTCGTAAAACCACACCGATCTACGAGAAGAGCTGATGGATGAGTAGGCTTCCCTTTTCGATACACGGAATGTGATCTGGGACACGATGGGAGTTTGCGTGCCTCGGTAGGAAAGAGATCACCGGAGTATAGCACAAGATCGCCTTTTCTTGCTGCCATTGGGTCGACCTGTAAACAAGGTAAACCCAATGGGAACCAAAAAACGGGAGGGTACCGCATTGGGCAGAAGATGATCCAAAAAGCGAAGGCTCACCCAGCTGAAGGAAGGAGCTTTGGAAGCTTACCGTACCGTGGGTATTAGAGAAAGGGGGTGAGATAGGCGACAGGTAGCTTGCTTCCAAGCCGGCCCGGCCGCGAGGAATCAAGAGATCTTTTCCGGTGCTGACTTGGATCTCGGGTGACGGAATAAGGCGGCCAGAAGCGACGAGCAGTCGCGGTCGAAGCTTGGCTCTAGCCGATAGGCTAGCAGTAAGCTTGGCTACAGCGAAGCGCTTACCAAGCGCGAAGGAAAGGGCCTTCGCCACTTGAGCCGTATGCGGGGGAACTCGCACGTGCGGTTCTTAGGGGGGGAGAGCTAGTAGGAGCCATCCTATCCCAATAGCGTATATTTGGAGCTCAATATGAAATCCTATTTTCTTGCAAGACCCGTTCGGATAAGGGAAAACTCCAGAGATTGCTTCGAAGTAAGATCCTTGCGTTGACCCTTTCCTGAACCAGAACGGGGGGGGTGAGAGAAAAAGGGGATAAAAATGTCCCCATCAATAAAGTGAGGGCTTTCCGGACCCCCCTTTCCATTCTTCCTTCCCCCCCCCTTTTTCAATAAAGAAGCCCCCGGGCCCCTCTCTGATAAGGAAGGAAACGAAAGAATCTCCATTTTATGACAAATCTGGTCCGATGGCTGTTCTCCACTAACCACAAGGATATAGGGACTCTATATTTCATCTTTGGTGCCATTGCTGGAGTGATGGGCACATGCTTCTCAGTACTGATTCGTATGGAATTAGCACGACCCGGCGATCAAATTCTTGGGGGGAATCATCAACTTTATAATGTTTTAATAACGGCTCACGCTTTTTTAATGATCTTTTTTATGGTTATGCCGGCGATGATAGGTGGATCTGGTAATTGGTCTGTTCCGATTCTGATAGGTGCACCTGACATGGCATTTCCACGATTAAATAATATTTCATTCTGGTTGTTGCCACCAAGTCTCTTACTCCTATTAAGCTCAGCCTTAGTGGAAGTGGGTAGCGGCACTGGGTGGACGGTCTATCCGCCCTTAAGTGGTATTACCAGCCATTCTGGAGGAGCAGTTGATTCAGCAATTTCTAGTCTTCATCTATCTGGTGTTTCATCCATTTTAGGTTCTATCAATTTTATAACAACTATCTCCAACATGCGTGGACCTGGAATGACTATGCACAGATCACCCCTATTTGTGTGGTCCGTTCTAGTGACAGCATTCCCACTTTTATTATCACTTCCGGTACTGGCAGGGGCAATTACCATGTTATTAACCGATCGAAACTTTAATACAACCTTTTCTGATCCCGCTGGAGGGGGAGACCCCATATTATACCAGCATCTCTTTTGGTTCTTCGGTTTTAAATGGCCCTTTTCAGATTCAAATCTGAATACGCATTGCGCTATATGCTGGGACTGTCTGCTTAATGGTACTCCTACTATGTTCATAAGTGGTTTTCTAGTAAAACCCCGATCTAGTAAAAATGGAGTATCTAAGACACAATCAGCAGGTAACCAACGACATAAAAGCAGTCTAGTAGGAACCTCAGAGACTACATGCGCAACAACTTATCCTAAATCCTTCTGTGAGTGGCTAGCTGGAATTATCGATGGTGATGGAAGTATTCAAGTTAGTAAACAAGGATATACTTCTCTTGAAATTACTATGGGACTTGAAGATCTACGACTACTACGATATATCCAACATATGCTTGGTGGAAGTATTAAAATGCGATCAGGTGCTAAAGCTTATCGTTATCGACTACATAATCAACTTGGTATGATTAAACTAATGAATTGTATTAATGGTCATATTCGACATTCAGCACGACTACTTCAACTACATCGTGTCTGTCAAGTACTGGATATCCCTGTAATTCTACCTATTACACTAGATGCTCAATCCAATTGGTTTGCAGGATTCTTTGATGCTGATGGTACCATTGGTATCGCTATGAAGCATCGACTACCTCAACTAAGTATTCGAGTAAATAATAAACTTCTACAAGATGTAGAGTCTTATAAGGTAGTATTTGGAGGAAATATCTACTTTGATAGTAGTCAAAATGGTTACTATCAATGGTCTGTACAAAGTCGAAAAGATGTTATCATGATGCTAGATTACTTTAAATCAAGTACTTTCCGAAGTCATAAATCACGACGATTCTTCCTTATTGAGGAATATTACAGTCTTTACGATCTCAAAGCATTTAAACCTGACAGTATTCACCATAAAGCATGGCTAGCTTTCCTAGACAAATGGAATAAGTTGATGATATAGTCCACCTTTCTTCTATTCATCCGCTTATATTAGTAGAAGAGAGAAGCACCCTGAAGTTTACATCCTCATTCTGCCGGGATCCGGTATCATAAGTCATATCGTTTCGACTTTTTCGGGAAAACCGGTTTTCGGGTATCTAGGCATGGTTTATGCCATGATCAGTATAGGTGTTCTTGGATTTCTTGTTTGGGCTCATCATATGTTTACTGTGGGCTTAGACGTTGATACCCGTGCCTACTTCACCGCAGCTACCATGATCATAGCTGTCCCCACTGGAATCAAAATCTTTAGTTGGATCGCTACCATGTGGGGGGGTTCGATACAATACAAAACACCCATGTTATTTGCTGTAGGGTTCATCTTTTTGTTCACCATAGGAGGACTCACTGGAATAGTCCCGGCAAATTCTGGGCTAGACATTGCTCTACATGATACTTATTATGTGGTTGCACATTTCCATTATGTACTTTCTATGGGAGCCGTTTTTGCTTTATTTGCAGGATTTCATTATTGGGTGGGTAAAATCTTTGGTCGGACATACCCTGAAACTTTAGGTCAAATCCATTTTTGGATCACTTTTTTCGGGGTTAATCCGACCTTCTTTCCCATGCATTTCTTAGGGCTTTCGGGTATGCCACGTCGCATTCCAGATTATCCAGATGCTTACGCTGGATGGAATGCCCTTAGCAGTTTTGGCTCTTATATATCCGTAGTTGGGATTCGTCGTTTCTTCGTGGTCGTAACAATCACTTCAAGCAGTGGAAATAACAAAAGATGTGCTCCAAGTCCTTGGGCTGTTGAACAGAATTCAACCACACTGGAATGGATGGTACAAAGTCCTCCAGCTTTTCATACTTTTGGAGAACTTCCAGCTATCAAGGAGACGAAAAGCTATGTGAAGTAAAAGAAGAAAAGGTCGCCGACTGCTACTAAGAACCTAACAGAACTTTTCATTGAATTCGCCCGATATAAGATTAGCACCAACTGGGATCATAAAGCGGATTGGGCTAACGGAAAGGGAGGAGTCAGTCGTTCTGCCATCGATTACAGGCAAACCTTCCCCGGTCAGTCAAAAGAAGAGGAGTCAGTTGATCTCGAAGCCAAGGCCTTTTTTTTAAAGAGATTTTTTTCCCAGTAGGGATTCATATCGTAGTTGGCTTTCTCCCAGAGCACAACGAGATCTGTTGGTAGAAAAGATGCGGATCGGATGATCAAGATGGTTCGGGCTCCGCATTGGCATCAAGAGTACTACCCTTTTTTTTGGAGGCGCGGTTCCTCGAATCCGGATAAAAGAAAGAATAAATGAATTTAGAGGTTGCTTAGCATAGCAACGAAAGAAGCATAAGAAGGAGAAGGAGAGTCCGGCGAGCTGCTATTGGCTTGGATGTAAAAGCATTGGTTCTTCTTTTTTTAGGTTTTCTGCTTATCTCGTGAGCCGGTTAGCTAATGGAATAGACAGATGGATTAGTGGCAACAGAAGGACTTGATTACAGGTATCTGCCTCTCGGGGTTCTTTAGACCAGCAGATGGGAGAAGGTTAAGAAGGCTTAGTTTCTTGGTTCTACAAGGCCGGTATCAAAGAGATTTTGGC
>CATKHJ010872565.1:40000-60505 GCA_949750685.1 Vernicia montana
TTCGCTCCTAAGGCAACCCGTCGCGGCGTTAGCAGCCATTGAGTGAGTTGAGTGAAGACTAAGCGAGCCGGCCTAGAACGGAGCACATGCTACTTCTTCGAAATCGCGAATATCTTACCTTTCTTAATAGTCTGATCCGGGCACTCCAGACCTCGGTTCTTGGCTTTGATCCAATTCCGAAGCTCGTTTGCTCACTAGCCGATGTCATTTTCAATTGACTTAGTTAGAAAAGTATGGAGAAAGCGTACCGCCTTAAACAAGCGCCAGGAAAATGGAGCTTACCCGCGCTGAGTTATGTCGTAGGCGAAGCTTTCGATTCGACAAATGCTCTTTCGCTCCGAGGGCTAGGTTCAAGGGCTGGTCGAGCTACTTCGTTCCTTACTCTAAAGAATAAGTACCAAACATCAACCTCTCTAGTTCTCTAGCTTTCGCTTCTACAACTCCTCTTCCCTCAGCCCAATTCCCTAATTCAAGGAGCTACCTAGCTGCCCAGCTCCTAGGTTAGACGGACTCCTCCTCCCCGCTTCTGTCTTTCTGGTTGGAAGTCTTACTGCTACTGTCCGTCCTAGCTATTGGCTGCCTAGTTGTAGGCTTACTTTCGCTCCTCTATCCGGCAATGAGAATGAAAAACTTGGCTTGGATTCCATTCATTTTGAATTCTTTAACTTGCTAACTCGCTTCCTCTCCAATGGAAAGTACGTCCGAGGCCTGAGAACCTCCGAGTTCTGGAGGAGAACCTATAGAAGGGCTTTAGCGTCAGAGTTTAGGAAGATCAGAGCGGACACCGATGGGATAACTTTAACATAAAAATATGCCTCACTTTCCTGAAAGCAGGAAGAACCCAATCCAACGCTCTCTCTCTGCTAGGCTAGGCTGACTTTCATGATTACCTTTTCTTTCTTCTCGGAAAAAGCTCTTTCTTAATCTGATAGAAAGTGGTTCCTTATTCTCGGCACCTATCAAAGTCATGTAATCCCTGTGTACTTGTTATCGAAGCAGCACCCTTTTTGAAATTCGATGCTTTACTTTCAGCTCAGAGAATTGACTTCTTTGGTCGTTCAGAGATGTGTTGCCGCTCCTATGCGGTGGGTTCGACTCCCCAACTCGTTTAAGTCAACCGATGCCATGGGTCATTCCCTTGTTTACGAAACTGGGCTATGAAAAGCATCGAGAAAGAGGAGTGGAACACTTTGAGAATCCGTCTTTCTTGCCTATGGAGCAGTATTTGACTATTCATATACAGTAGTTTCCCGTCCTACTCTGTCCTGCTTTTCGGGTATGGTAGTATTTAGCCCGGCGTGGTCGAGCGAGTTTCTTTCCTTCTTCTCCTCTCAGTCCACTAGCAATACACCAGTAAGTCAGTACAGCACAGATGCTTTTCATAGCCCTACTAGTCTTAGAGCTAGGTAATGCTAACTTAGAGATCAAATAAAATAAAGTAGTAGCGAAGGGTTCAGTTGCATTAACTTCTGCGGATACGAGGGAGAACTCGCTATTCCTAATACTAAGACTGCGTCTCTTGCATACACTTACAAAAATGCAGATAATCTTGAATGACCGTCGGGCATTTTCAGGTGGCGAAAGCCCAATGTATTCATTTTTTCTTTGATTCCGCCCGTAGGCGCTTACAAATAAATAAGAAGCAGGTCCGATAGTGAAGGGAGAACACTTGCTTGGTACAACTCTCATGTGGACGTCCTGCTTGATACAAGCAATCAGTAGAAAATAAGACAATAGGCAGAGGCTATTAGTCAAGCGGGCGATTCCCTTAGGAATTTAGTGAATATGATACCTTCTATTCTATTGATCTGGAATTGGGCCAATACGATTGATAGGTAAGGTAGTCGCCTTTTCAGGTAATGGGCTAGAGGAAGCAAATTCCTCTGTCCACGCGTGGACTAGACCGATTGAAAAGATTGGAAGGCCGGGTCAGGCAAAAAGACGGGTATTACTCTCCTAGAAGAATGGACGTGTAGAAGCATCTCGATTAGTTTATACCATTTGTAATTGGTAACGAAAAGGATTGTTGATGCTCTGCTTGTACACAAGAAGTCGAATCCGGCTTTTTCTTTTGATTATTAGGAGTATGCCAGGTACTGCTTTTGGATGATCATAGGCCCTCAGATAATGATTGTGTCAGTGCATGATGACCCGAAGTCTTAGTGTGGCTGACAAAGGGGCTTACAAGAAATTGGCAGATGCCCTTGCTGCGGATTCGTCTGGTCATTGAGATTCGCCTCTTTTGCTCTCTCATTCGAAACCAGGCGGATTTCTACCCGTCCGAAGGCCGAACTTGATTACTATACAAACACAAAAACAATGTGACCGTTTGCAGATTCTGCCTCGCTGAGTGGTTTTGTATCACAGTCTTCTAGCCCCGATGCCTATCCTCAAAGGAATAAGGCAGGCCGAAGCGAGAAACTGATCCATTGACCCTTTCTTTTTCGGAGTTTGGGTCTATTACCAGGCTTGGACCAGGTCTACCAAACGGTGACGTTTGAAAACCTCTTTTCGCTTCCGTTACAACCGGAGGTCTTCCAATTGAGTTGTGTCGCAGCATATACTTCCCCGCCCTAACACAAGAAAATAAGTGAACTTCCTAACGATTCTAATCAGGTCTTCGAACCTATTGTTATTGATAGAGATTCAAGTGCGTAAAACACCTCTTCAAGAGAAGACCCTAAGTAGCTGGATTCTCTCAGAAGCGATTTACGCGCTTTCAGACCTTCAGATCCTTCGCCATAGAAGAAATCTATCGGTCTGGGTCCTACCTTGAAATAGGTAGTTTTCTCGCTAACGCTAGGAGCTTTGGCCCACCCATTAACAAGCAAGAAAGCCGAAACAAGAAGATCTGAGCTAGCAGCTGACTCTCCCCCACAAGTCAGCGGATTTATCGCCGGAAAGGTGCTTTAGCACATGTTCTTAGGGCCGATACCTGGATAACCTTTGTTCAGATGGAAATACCTCTAAGAGCCCTTGACTGCCCTACTTACTGTAAAAAATCCTCTTTTTCAGAGGTTCCTGTTGGGCTCGTTGTGTCAGTAAACACAAAACAAGAAGCATCGTTAGCAGCGGGTGAAGTCTTTTAACCACTTTCAGCCCCAGGCAAATCCTTTAGGTCCGGTCCATCTATAGAAGATGCCTTTGCCAGGCTATTTCCCACATTCCTTGCATGAAGATTGATCTCTCGGGCAGCAGTAGGAGCCCTAAAGAGGAAGGGGTCAAGCTTGGAGACTTCTCATTTGTGGGGAATCAAACTATCACGCAACTTGCATTCCGGTTCTACATATCGAATTGGGGAGTTCCGGTTTTCTAAGGATTCCCTATTGCTGGCATAGCAGGGACTACAGAAACCATAGTTGCACGGAAATTGCCTGCCGGACAGAGCGCTGTTGGTCCAATTAATTACACAATTCTTTATTAACGATATATATTGCTATCAAAAATTCTCTTTTTTTGCTTACTGACTAGTTGCTTTTACTACTAGTAGCTTCAAACTACTAGTTTATTAAGAATTGTAATCTTTATTGACTTCCTTACCGCTCCGTGGGCTTAGTTCAGGGTGCAGGATAATACCCCGCTTACCAGCTCTGCTTTCTAGCCGTACTAAGCTAACCGTCTTTCTAATAACCATCCTCACCAACTCTTTTTCGAGTTAATAGCCACCTGACTATCCGGGCTATCATTACTAATAGCTTCCTTATGACTAGTTAATAAAGTATTATCCACTTCGGAAGCTCAAGAGAGCTTCCTTTGTTCAAGACTAGTATAAGCTGACCTTCTTCCTTAGGAGAGGGTACCGACATCGAGTGGCTTTACTTTAGTGGTGTTGGCAGGACTGCTCCCCCCAGCCGTTTAGTAGCTGGTAACAGTATCCTATTCTATTCTTACTTGAGCTTGGAACACTAGAACGGTTCGGAAAGATGAACTAAGTCGTGCATTTCTAAGAAGTGGCTTCCGTCCCCTTCCTAAATAATGATCTAGAAAGCTCTTTCCCTTCCACCTTTCCACTATCAGAGTAAGTCCCGCAAAGATAATAAGAAAGAGTCCCGTCTGAAGGGTAATAATTTTCAGTGGTCGGAGGTTTACTGAAACTCCTAAGAATCATTCAGGGCAAAGAATCAGACATTGACCGGCACTGTGGACAGCTCACAACGGGACAGCTAACACCGTTACGTGAGTGGTTCACAACTGATTGGATTCACTTTTCACAAAACTAATTAGAATTCTTTCGATTTCTATTTGTATTTGTATTCTCCTTGCTTCAATCGAATTGGATGATATCTCTAGTAAATTCGTACATCAAGAGTGATCCAATGAGAAACTTAGCTTAGAGCGTGGCCGTATAAGAGATCTTTTTCCTTCACCTGCCCTATTTGAGTGAGATTCGAATGAAATTCCGGGGCTTAGAAGAAAGCTTCTTAAAAGCATGGAATTCCCTTGTCGTACCTTCACCCTACAACCGGAAAGTAAATAATCCAAAGAAAGCATTTTGGTTCTTCCTTCATCAAGTATTTGGGCTGACTTGCTTATCGGTCTTCCCCACTCTCTTTCTCCGTTCTGTAGAAATGGAATCTCAGGTTGAACTGAACTTATTCAATGGATTGTGGGTCGTAACGAGGAATGTAGGAGTTTCCGTCCCTGCTGTCCGTAGTGAACGTGAACCTTGAAAGCAGTCTAGGAGCGAATTCGGTAGGAGCTGCTTGCCCAGTCAGAAAGCTAGGCTCCTACTTACAGACAGCGTAGGGGTTGTAGATGTCTGTAAGTGAGAGATCTATTTTGTCCTGTCTTCCTTTAACTTGTCTGCATCCTTTCTTCTCGGAACAGGTAGAATAGTATAAGAAGAGGTGAAAGCAGCTAAAGTTGAAAAAAGGGTTATTCCGACAAGAGCCTTTATGCCGCATCAACAGGAAAGAGAGCAGCTACTTCTGTAAGTGTAAGACCGTGGTCAAGAAGTTCCTTGCTTTATAAAATGTCAGTTACTAGTAGCGTTCCAGGGCCAGCTCTTTCGCTCCTCTCCTGCTGGGTTTCCCTTTCCTGATGGATGTAAAGAAACTGGCTTTATAGCTTGCCCGAGAGGTAAAGATAAAGTAAAGGCTTTCCTACTAGTTTGCTGGCTTGAACAATATTCCTTATTGGACTTCTCTAACTTGTTTTGATTCACTTAAAGGAGATGCTTACACTGCAGCCCTAGCGCCCGTTTATATTCAAGCTGCCTTCTTTTCTATTATAAAGACTTCCCCTATTTCTAAAGAAGCAGCTAGATTCTCATCCTCTACGTAGGAAGCTTTTATACTAGCTAAGTTTAGTGCTTATGACTGGTCTTCCACTGCCCACAAGAGAACTGGTTAAAACGGGGGCTCGCTTGGACCAACATCGATGGAAGTAGGAATGAGACTAGAAATGGATTACACCCTTAAAGTAAAGGCGCTAGGAACTGGTCGAAATGTAAGAAATTCCCAGGGATGGAACAGAACTTTCTCGCAGGGATATGTGATAGGCAGACGGAATGGGCACACTTAGATTTAGATGGAAAGGCGTTATTATTAGAGGGAGGAGATGGAAGCGGAATGGAATAAAGAAGCACTTACACTTCATCTATCCCAATGGCAGGAAGCTCAAAGGCAGTGACCCCATCCACTTTAAGCGCGTATGCCCCCTTCAAGTGGATAAATGTATGGGAACTACCACTCTAGAAGGAAACTAGAAAGAAAAGAATAAAAACAATGTTGAACTTGAAAGATCTTAACAGGTAATATACGCAGAAAAAAGAACTTGCTTGCTCACTTGCTTAACACATAGTTTACACTTTCACTAGATATAGCACTTCTTCCCTTGGGAAAAAGCTTGCCCATGAATTTGAACTTTATAACTTTTAGCCTCTAAACTTTCTCTTTCTTGCGCCCGCTTTCAAAGGAAATGGATTGGACTGCCTGCTGCATTTCCCCTTGGATTAGAAGAGTCAACTTATAGCCCATAGCCCCATGCTGTTACGAGATTTCTTTCAAACGAAGAGGCCCTAGCTTTTGACTTAGTGCTTGTCCTAATGGTAGAATACCTATTAACTTTTTGTTAGCCAAGGTATATTTTCCATATACTACTCCCTTCAAAAGGCAGATGGAATGGCACTGGCTTTAACAGACTCAAAGGACAGATATGGGGCCCTATCATAGAAAGCAATGAAAAGAAAAAGATTCTTTATAGTCCTCCCATATGTAAGATCTCCCAGGAAAAGATCTCTAGTTAGACCTAGCTAGAAATCCGGACTGCAGGTTTTTTCCTTAGCTTTTTACTGCTATTGGAAGGGCTTTTGGCGATGCTATTGACGAAGGGATTACGAATCGAAGCATTCATCTATAACCACTGCGATAAAAAGGGATTGAAATCCAACTAAAAAAGCAGGCGCTAGCTTTATGACAGCTTAGTATGATCCCAGCGATAAAGGCAAGAGCGATTCAAAGAGACAAGATCCGATTCCTTCAGTCTATTCGTTCACAGCCCATTCCTTCCAGCTGCCCTTACTAGACGAAATTCCTAAGGCACCGAAGAAGGTCTATTCAATTACCATAGAGAAAGAGGAAGAACTTATACTGATTGATGTATAATGATTGATTGCTAACAGATGTTATGAAAGAATTCTTCTAATATATATCCCCTGCCGTTAGCTGCTCTCAAGTGAGGGAAGGAACTCGAGGATATCAATCATAATAAAGTCAAGGCAGACTGTCTGTTAGTACCCGGGGACTTATGAGCTTCTATTTCAAACATTTTCCTTTCTAAGGCCTTAACGTCCTGCTTCAAGCTTAGGAAACCGTGCTTACTTACTTCCGGGGATGGAGAGGAAGCTTCTCTTCCGCTAGTGCTCTCAGCAAGAAAACTCCTGCGCTAATGCCTTTATAATAGCTAGTATCGAAGTAAATATTTGTTGTTGAAATACCCGAGTGAACCCGATTGAATCGGCTTTTATGAGAATATCCAATGCTCCTAGCTCCAAGAGCTCAAGCAACTCTATCAGTGGACAGTGCCCTACATCTCCCTGTCCCACACTTATCCCGCTTCTCCAATTAGGAATAAAGTAGGTCTACGAAAGCAAGTGTAAGAGCGGAACCATCTACTTATTTGAGCTAACTCCCTTGTCTTGTCTGTCGCTTTCTTATAATTTATAATAGGAAATTACCAGTTGATTGACGATTGGTGGTGGTTTGTTTTCCTCGTTAATAAGGGGATATCTCCGTTCTAAACAGTGTAGTTTGTTAATTCCTCACTGTTCGATAAAGGAGTAAAGAAGGAACTGTTAGCAGCGAAACAACTCCTCACCCCGGGAATTTCGTTTGTATCGGGTGTTCGCAAGAGAATCTTTAAGTTTAAGCTCCTAGGGTAAGTAAAGAAGAAAGAAGAGAGTAAGCTTTGTTCGTCTAAGGAAGCAACTAGACAAGAGCCAAATGAGAAGGGTAACAGCCAGGGAAAATCCTATCATCAACGGGGCGAACCCCAAAGAAAAACCCTAGCCTTGGAAAATTCTCTCACTTCCCCGGACGAATTTATTTAATATCTTTTCAGGTTCAGTGAGGACAGTCCTCCTAGCAGCGGTTCCTTTTCATATCCCGCTTTGAAGCAACTACACTCGCTCGTTAGCCTGTCTGGCTCTCGACGATGGGACCAGGGATAGTCTTTCTAGTCGCTTTCTTTCTTTGCCTAGACCGGGCAATCTGACTCACTTCTTCCAAACTAAAGTCACCGCAAACAAAGGGAGCCTGGTCTAGTTGGTGAATCAGTCGACAAAGAGATGACCAAGCCTTTTTGAAGTGGACCCCGATCTCACTTCCTTGCCATTCAGGGAAAGCCTCCTGCAGCAGACTTTGGGCTGTGTGAGAAGATGCGTTAGTGCTTAAGATACCGGCCTGCCAGTTGTACCCTTCCCCTACCCTTTCCTTGGCCAAAAGCAGGGGCGAAGAGCCGTGTCAATCGGTCCTTCACTACTTCTCGAGTGACTTCAGGTCGTAAATAGGCCAGAGGAAGTGTGGCCAGAAGATGAGGTCGAAGATGGCTAGCTTTCTTGCTTGCTTTCCGTTCTGGACAAGGCAGACTTGCCGTCTCGCTCACTTCTTGAGAATTGAGACTAGGGGTAGAAGAGTAGGAATGAGAAAGCAGTCTTAGAGAAGAAGGCTGCCTTTAGTTCAAAAGAAAGATCCCCTCTCTAGCCAGCCAGCAATAAGCTTCATACTTTAAATAAAATATGCTGATGGCGGATTAAAACTTGACTTTCGGGAAAATTTCCTCTTTTCTTTGTAGTTCCGTTACAAGGTGGTCCATTCGAGGCAATAAAGAGGGCTAATGTCTTTGGAAAGGCTAAGAATAGTGAGTTTGCTTAAGCTATTGGGAGTTCAATTCACGTTCACCTCCAGCTCGTTCCTCTCCTATTAAGTCGAGTACTTCTGCTTTTGATGGGTATTGAGAAGGAGTGTAAGTTGCAATCATAAGCTGAGCGCATCCTGTTCTCTTGAGAATTGTAAACCATATAGTTGGGGTTGCTTTCGATGATGTCGATCCAACCAATC
Organism: Vernicia montana; assembly: GCA_949750685.1. NCBI lineage: Eukaryota > Viridiplantae > Streptophyta > Magnoliopsida > Malpighiales > Euphorbiaceae > Vernicia > Vernicia montana. The sequence goes on from CATKHJ010872565.1 coordinate 48,559, forward strand.
CAATTACAGTTGCTCTAACTGTTTTAGTTTAGCTTTTGTGTAAAAGTCAATTCTCCTTGCAGTGAGGAAGGACTAAGGCAGTGTATAAGGATATAGACCATTTGAGAGCTTGAAGTTTGAAGATTACTATTCCTACCCTGTCTAAGGTGTGTAGGATTTCTCCCAAGAGTAGGGTGTCTCCCCCAGTTCTTGTTCACCTGATAGTCTACTCGTCTCAGTAGTTGTTCTACGAGAGCCATATGAGTAGTGAATAGTTTCCTTCTTGGTAGAAGGCGACAGAGGCGAGACTTGAGAGGGTAGGTCAAGTTTCAAATTTAGGGGCTAGATATAAGGCACTAATTGCTAGATTTCTGTCTATTCATCTTTTCCGGGAAGGTTTAACTAGATCACTTTTCCTGAGGTTTTAGTTGCAGTGAATGGAGATTTCTTATTTAATTAAGAAGAGGGAAAATGTATATCAGCAGTTCCATAAGTTGCACTTTCTTTCGATGTTGGTCCAGGCCCCGTATCCATATTGAAGTAGGCAAGGCCAATCCATCTGTTTCAGCTGGTTCTAGGGCAAAAGCTAGTGTAAAAGATGTCTTTCTCGTCCTAAGCCCTAAAAGTGCTTCCGCCTTACCTGGAGTTGAAGTTACCGTTTTGGAGGCCTTTGAGTTCCAGTCTCAGTAGTGTAGTGGTCTTTCCTATATGTAAAGAGGAGTAGTTGCGAGTGTCAGAAAAAAGTGCTTTGATCCAGCCGAGCCTGTTCAATCAAGTTCTTTTAGGCAAACTGATTCTAGGGCTCACGATAAGATATACATTTTTTCTTAGGATGGGGATCTAGCTTTTATTCCGGAAGGAGGGGTTTCTTAATTCCATTTTTTTTCTATTCCCATTGAAGCAGTAGTTGAAGTAGTGGCATTCCAATATCAATCTTTGTATAAGTGTCCCTAATGGTCATTGCTAAGTCCGTAAGTAAGCCAGTTATAGATTTCTTTTTCAAAGCTAGGGATCTAGTTCCAAGGGAGGGCTAGATCAAGCGCATCTAGTGTTGGAGAACGTAAAGAGATTTAGTAGGTGATAAGTATAACCATAAGTGCCAAAATGGAACAAGTTTAGATTAAGTTAATGATCAGTGGCTTGCTTGCTAACGAGCAGAGGGAGGGCGTGCTACGAGCTTCCGGTGGACCAAGTTCTGATAAAACAGCGTATTTTCCGATCTACGTGTAGTGCAAGATGCTGGGTGGCATGGAACCACTGGTAATTAATCCATCTGCTGATGGTATGAGCGGCACATACCCGACCCTTTCTTCACTGGAAGTGACATAAAAAAGAGAGCTGAATCAAAAAGAAAGATGTCAGGTGTCGATGAATACTTATTTTATCCCCTATGCGCACGGAAAGGGAAAGCTATAGTCTGATAGACCCGGAAATGCTTCTTATTGGTTCCCTGCCCCCTATCGATGTGAATGGATTTTTAGACTAAACCCAAGACTATGCTGCTGCACATGATAAGAATCTGCTCTTAGGTGCCTAGCCCGAAGAAGAATGACTCTCTTAACTGGCCCAAGGGTTAAGGCTAGACGCACCTCTTCTCACGCATACGCTACGCCCCTTACGACTGCTCTGCATCTAGGGTTCTGGCTTTAATCGGCGTAACGACTGCTCTTTTCCACTTATACTGGCCAAGGTTATGACTATAAGGAAGAAAGCAATGGTATACGAAAACTCTCTTTGCCACTGCTGCTATCTCTGTCCCCGTCGCTGCACCTAGAAGGATCCCCACACCCTTGCCCAGGCTTTCCGCCAGAACAAATTTCCATAACCCAGGGAGCCCATTTAAGAGCTGGTGCCAATGTACCCATGATACATAGACCCCAAGGCCCCACCATAGAAAGCGGACTATCATAAAAAGATAAGTATACATACTCAGTTCCGGAACGTAGAATCTAAGAGAAATTCAAATGTTAAAAAATCTTTTCCTTCTCTACTAGGGAGAGTAAGGACTCGCCTAAGTACAGGCGAGGACAGGAATCTATTTCTCCAGTGAAGTACTTTTGGGGCAAAATCCCATGCCTGACTTTACCCACTGAATGCGGGTTAATGGCTCGAAGATGAATTTCACATCACCTATGCTCTTTTTTTTTTCAGGTGGATCTAACATCAGGAATGAAATTTCGACCATTTATCAAATTGACATAATCCTGCACCGCTAAACCGAATAGAAGAAATGAGTACCAGGTCCAACCTTTCTATTAAGCCAGCGACTGCTCCTCTTCCTCTGAAATTCTTTCTCTCTCGACGAAGTAATAGTCCAGTAATAGCATATAAGAGATTCAGCATTGACTACATAAAAGGATTCGCGACTCTACGATCGTAGTTTGATAACTCGTCTTCGAAGACTATTGGATTTACGTAAAATAGAATATATGGAATGCACGAGGCATTTCCGCCCAACCCAATTCTATCTCATTCAGTACGGAAATCGATCGACCTTTTAGTTAGGAATGCACCCTCTTCATTCAGCACTCCAGTCTTTCCCACTTCCGGTCATCAAGGAAGAACTCGAACAAGAGCTCAAAGGCATTCTTCTTTTTGTTGGTTCATAGTCCATTCTGGTCTTGTTACTTTATGTTTCGGAGTCAATTGATCCCTCGATCAAGTTCTAACTAGAAATATCTTAAGAGAAGAAAAACAAGAAATCGTTTGGATTCGAGGCGAAACCCTTCTCCGCCGTTACGAAGTTCTTCTGCTCTCATTTTCGAAAAGGAAGGCTAGAGTAAGGGGGGACTGAGTCTCGTTCCCATAGTTGCCCCCCAGAAACAGGGTTTAGGAATTGTCCACCTAAGCGCCCTGAAGAGCAGTGGCTCAATTGCAGCGCACCAACTGAGAGATACACTAAATGTATCAAAGCTCAATCGAAAAAAAAGAGCAATCAATTAGATCCTTACGTTACGCTCCTGGGACTCCTCGGCACAGGGAGTACGGGCCTTCATCTCCAGGGTTTTCAATATCTGGTTCGAAAGGACCAGGAGAAAAGCATCGAGTGCGCGGGCGCAGCTTTCGACAAAACAAATTCATTCATTCTCGAAGTTATGGCGGAATGCAGCAAATCCCCGGCCGTGCTGGTTCTTCCCTCCACACGTTCTCAAACCGATCGATAAAGTGAAGTACCAGAGGATTTTTCGGGATTTCTCTTTCGGAAGAAAAAGATTGAAATGACTGTTCAAAATTTCACCTATACCTTTGAGATTCAAAAAAAATGTCATTTTCTTATGAAATGTTTCTTATTATTAGCGTTGTCTCTTCTTTAAAGCTTATGCCGTAGAAGCTGACATCAGGCTATTGGCGTTTTATCTGCATCTTCTCGACCAAGACCCGGAAGGGGTTCGCTTTGTTTGGGATGAACTCGCAAGGACTCGACCCGAGGACTTCCCTCGTAGAGTGGCGTCTTTTATAAGACTCTTTTCTCTCAGTGGAACTAAAAAAAAAGAGTTTGAGCTCGCTCTTTTGGCTTACTTTTAGCCACGCGGGGCGGCTATCCGCATGTGTCCCAAAGTGACGTCCATTTTTTGGTAATGGGTATACTCGAGAGAAAAGTTTTGAATGAAAACCTCTCCGGGTCATGGACTCCTTTTTTGTTTAGGACCCCCTTTCTACATTCCATTTTTTATTGAGCCTGGTGTGGAATCACCATCATTACACATGAATTCTTAGTATGGCTGCTGGTCTAGCGATCCCTCCTAGCCGCCGCCTAGAGTGCAGCCTGCCTGCGGAAGACCGTAACGTAAGTAACTCAGTGCTCCATACGGGGGAAATGAAAGCAGAATTCGTTCGGATCCTCCCACATGTTCAATCTTTTTTTAGCGGTTTCCCCAGAGATCTTTATCATTAATGCAACCTTCATTTTGCTCATTCATGGAGTTGTATTTAGTACCTCTAAGAAATATGATTATCCGCCGTTAGTCAGTAATGTGGGTTGGCTTGGATTACTTAGTGTTGCGCGCCTAGGAGGGCAGCGCGCTTTGGGATGCGGAGGTTTGAAGACGCTCGACTGTAAGGAGAGGGGAGGAGGAAGCTCGACTGTAAGGAGAGGGGAGGAGGAAGCTCGACTGTAAGGAGAGGAGCGAAAAGCCCAGCCCCCTAACCTAATGCGGCACCGGGTTTGGACCGCAGGGAACCGTAGCATGGGGGACGTCTGATCCTTTTGCCGCCGCAAGGCTGGCTAATCGTACGCAGCAGGCTCGAAGACCCGGAAGGCACATGAGTCCGAACGCTATGTTGAATGTGCGACCGACACTACACTACGTAGGTACCTGTGCAGATGAGGCGTCGGTCGGTCCTAGAAACGGCGGCAGCGGCGCGAGGAGTTAACGACCGGGCGTGCTGCAACCTAGGGATCACCAGGCAGCTCTTTCGCTCTATAGGGATCGGGGGGGCATAGCACAATTCTTCTTGGAGGAGGGTTGGTTTGCCCAGGTGACTGATCCTGCCATAATGTACTCCTACCTATTATAGCATCGGCAACCGAAGTCGAGCATACATACGACGATCTTCATGCGTGAATAGCCGGGAGGAAAGAAAGGGCGGTAGATGATAATGAAAAAGGGCGCCGCGTCTGGACGGGCGGGCGGAATAGATGAGCGAAAGGTGCCATGCCATGGAGTGAGGAATACCCCGAGTCTCATGTAAGACAACTAAATGCACCTCGACCTCGAGGTGCTGCCGAGGAACTGGGGGGACCTTCTCGAGCACAGGATAGGCAATTGAGAGATAGAGCTAGCCTATTCGTTATGGGGAATCAATGCTCCGGGCCGAATAGTACCCTCCGGCACCTGGCTTTCTCCGGCGCATATTAGCTTAGCTGCGCTTAATAGGCCGGTTTGGCTTCCTCTCTGGCGGCCACTTTCCTTACCTTACCCACGCTACACTCCCACTCCAAGCTACGCCTGCTGAGCAAGATGCATTGCGATTTCCTCTTCTGTGGACGCACCGGAATATGATCCGGGACGGGAAGAGAAAGACTTTTTTCTTCGGCGGGCTTTCTCTCGTAAAGCCAAAGACGCCCCAAGACAAGGTACAACTGTTAGAAAGGGGACATGATCAATAGAACCTGGCTGGATCGGGGCTGGGATAGTGGCGCCCATTCCTAACCAGTTCCGAAAAGGTTCGCTCATACTGGAGGGAGCATCCCCGCTTAGTGATCGATCCGCTAGTTCACGCAAATCCGAAGAAGTTATCACGGACGAGCCACATGCAGGGAAACTTGCACGTGTGGTTCTGGCCGGGCTTTCCTGAGGTATCTAATAACCTTGCTTCTGCTCGCCGCTGGCGCACCTCTCCTAACTATTGCCCATTTATTCTGGAATAATCTTTTTAGGAGGGACAATTTTACATATTTCTGCCAAATCCTTCTATTCTTAAGTACGGCTGGTACCATTTCGATGTGTTTCGATTCTTCCGAACAAGAGAGGTTTGATGCTTTTGAATTCATTGTATTAATTCTACTTCCTACTCGCAGTATGCTCTTTATGATCTCGGCTCATGATTCAATTGCCATGTATTTAGCTATTGAGCCTCAAAGTTTATGTTTTTATGTGATCGCAGCATCAAAAAGAAAGTCTGAATTTTCCACGGAAGCCGGCTCGAAATATTTGATCTTAGGTGCATTTTCCTCTGGAATATTCTTGTTTGGGTACGACCGGACAACTACCGATATCTATTAATATCTTTTCTTAGAATGTTGTTGTTAAATATGTATCTATCTTTCTATATCGTAAACTATCGGATCGGGTATTACTTAGATGTGAAACTTGCAGACCTCATTGGTTGTGATATTGACGGGGGGAACAAAATCAAAGAATATATAGACTTGTAGAGACCCTCTATGTAGTTGTCTATCTAGGGCGATCGATCTACATCTTTCCCCATAGCCCTGGGGCTGTGTCTCGATCTCCTACGTGCGAAATCTGAGGGACTAGTTCCTACTTGATAAACAACCCTTGGTCTAATTCCACGCCTTATGACGAAAAGGGAGTCGGCGTGGCGTAAAGTGAAGATTGAGGGAAGTAGAGAAAAATGCCCTTCTGGGGTATTCCGAAGGTGTAACCTAGGCAACGAAAAATGGGCCCGATATTTCAACTAGAGGAGCGACCAGTTGGTTCACCAAACCCCGACCCAGCGTCACACGTTTTCCAGGTCCGAAGGGATCCAGTGCCCAACTACCGACTCCTCCCGGAATTGCGTTATCGGAACCGAGCCAGGAATGGCCGTTAGTGGACACCCACCACGGTTAGAGAGGCCCTCTTTAATACATTAAGAAAAGATGTTCACAGGGGCCAGAAAGACTCGGTCATAGGAACTTAGACCACCTACGCGCTGGTAAACGAAAACCACCTCGACCGGATCAGAGTAAACAACAATGTCGAATCAGGCCGCCCCTTGCCTTGAAAGAATTCACACGCGGCCACCAGCTTTCCAAAAATAAGGGGAGATCTGCTGCTTACTGCTCACGAAAACATTCGACCTATACTTATAGTCAAGTCGTCCGCGTATCTCTCAATTACATCGACCCCACTCCTCTCCTTTCAGTCGAGCATCTTCAAACCTTTCAGTCGAGCTTTTTCAAAACCTCTCATACTACCAATTGTGTGGGCGGATCATCACCCCTTCATTCTGGCTCTACTTCATTCGCTATTAACAAGACGGCACACGCAAGACAAGATGTCAAATCAATAAGAAAACTGCTCCGAGGGTGACTTCTTGACAGCCCTATTTAAGAGCCCGGTGTTGGCCCCAGTGTAGGCTTGCTTCGCGCATAGGCTACACAAGCTTGGTCCCGAGAGAGGGCTTTCATCTGGATCCCGGGTTCTTAGCCTATGAATCTGCACAAGGTTACTTTAGTAAGTGTCAAAGCTTAATCCCTCCCCGTTTGGTTTGCATTCTATGCCATCTTATTCTATGTCATTTGCTCTCATCTGTCCATGAAATCGGAATTGAGAAAGGCATACTCATATTTCACTTCTCTTTCTTCAAGTCCCACATCTGATGAAAGAGTACCGGAGGGGGTATGCAATTAAAAGTGGATAGGCAAACAAAGGAAAGCAGTCAAGGAAGAAGGTATTGCATTGGATGAATGCCCGGGCCTTGAGATTACTTACCTTTAGGCATAGCATTAGCCTATTTCCGCGAAACCCTGATCCGTGCGCCTTCTATAGTAGGAAGACAAGATCGCAAGGGAAAGTTCCATGCCTTCTACTTAGGCAACCCGAATCCGCGTATACCTACTCTAGCAAGAGCAAACTACCAACGGATCCTTCCACTACTACTTCTGTAAGAGAGGCTAAAAGGTGTTCCGGTACGAAAGCATAAAATACCTTGTCAGCTTGGTTATTCAGTCAGATTCAGATCGGTGGGAATCTGGTACGAGCAAGCGTTGAGTAAAAGCTCTTAAAAAAGAAAAAGTAGGGTCGGTTTCAAGTCTTTCAAGTATAGAATCTAAATGGATTAACCCTGTCCTACTTCAAGTTGACTACTGGAAGTTTAGATAAAGGTTTTGATCCCATCCCTAGCTAGCTCTATATTAATAAAAGGTAGTCACAGAGGGTCTGGTACTGACCTCCAACCGAAGAAGGAGATAGTTCCCGCCCCAGGTTTTGGGGGATCGCCTTTTTGCTTTTGCTTCTTTCTCCGCTCCGGAGCTAGGGGAATATATAAGTGCGGATCCGGGGACTCTCTCCGAAGGCCAACTTCTTTCGTTAGACAATCAGTTATGTACGATTCAACGGCCATTCATGGAGCCGAGGTAAGCGCTGAAATCCCTTTCTGCCTTCTTTTCTTGTTCCCCCCCGTAACCCAAGGGGTAAATTCGAGGAAGGCATGCCACACTAGGAACAGTTTGTAGATAAGAAGTATTGTCAACTAGAGGGAAAGCTCTATCAACTCCTTATCCCACTCATTACACTCTTGACCTGGAAAATCCCCCTTGGAATACCTTATAGAGCTGGGCAGGCAATCGGTTTGATTATCAGCTGCTCTCCGCCCATCAGCGAATGCGAGCCCTGCGAGCTGCGAGTGGAGAGAACGAGCGCTTGCTCGACGTATCCTTTGTTTCCGACTTCGTAGCTCAGTCAGACTGAAATTCCATTAAAGACATATCTAAAAAGAGAATCTAAAGTCTTGTTTGAGAATCCCTTGCAGCTTTCGAGCCGCTTTGGCTTTTCTTCTTTCGAGCCTTTCCTGCCCCCCTCAAATCTTTAGGCTTCATTTCCTTGCTTGAGCTTGAGAGTCACTATTCTTTCCTAACTTGAGGGGTCGTCTAGCCTGCCCTTACCTTCCTTTTAGCCTGGAACTGATGAATTCACTCTTTAACGAGAGGCGGAACCCATAACCTATTTATACGATCGGATAAGAAAGAAGATCCTCCAAGGACTGAGGAACGCAAAATGAAGGATAGGAAAGAGAGCACCGGGAACGGAAAGGAAAAGAAAAGGGGCCGTCGTTGGTGCGTAAGAGAGCTTTCCTCTCATCCAGCTTACCATACAAAGAACTACCATAATTTCGAAGCTGACCTTTTCTATCGAAATTACCTACCTTGCTTGCTTTCCTTCAAATGCAACACTTCGAAAAGGAATGTGACCGACTTCGTAGTTCAGTCAGAGGTAAGCTAGTCCAGTCATCAAGCAAGTCTAAGCTAGTCTAAGCAATTCTGCCTTCACTTGCTCCCTCGGGCTTTGCTTTCCGCTTCGTCTTTTTTTCATAGCTCAAAAAGAAAGAAAGCGAGGATCCGAAGGAGGATTACTTATTCTATTATTAATATTAACCGCTGCTGATAGATATAGATGCAGCTAGATCTATGGCTTGCCCTTCCTTAGCACAAGCGCTAAGCGATAATAATACCTTGAAAACTGCAGTTTATATTCTGAACCGAGTTCCTTGCAAAGCTGCACCTGAAACTCCTTATAAGCGATGGACAGGAAAGATGCCGAGCCTTCATCATCTACATGTTTGGGGATGTCCTGCAAAGGCAAGACTATATAATCCCGAGTTGAAGAAGCTCGACTATCGGACGGTGAGATGCTATTTCATCGGTTATTCGGAGAGATCTAAGGGCTACAGATTTGATTGTCCGTCACGACATATGGAGATTGTCGAGACGAACCGTGCCAACTTTCTAGACAATGACAGATTCAGTTAGCTACTTAACTCAGGAGCAAGCTACCTAGCTTTTCTAACCCTACAGGCAAGCTAGCTACAAAGACATTGAATCACTTGCTTGGGGGGAGCCCACAAAGAACCATGCCACTAAGGAAAGAGAAGAGCTTGAGAGATCTAACCTATTCTAAGATATCCTATCTTGCTATAACCCTTAGAGAACTAGAATAGATAGAGTAAGGAAGAGATAGCTAGCTCGACCGGCAGGGAGAGGAAGAGATGGCCACATACTCAAAAAAGTGGATATATTATCTCCTACATTCCCCTAGCTACCGGCAAAGAGCTAGCTCCATCTAATGGGTGCTAATTCAATATATCTTGCTCTAAACCTCCAGTCAAGTAGCTACATGTTTCCGACTGCCAAGAACCAACAAGAGCTACCTCATCCAGTCTTTTCTTTCCTTGCTTATCTGTCCTTGCTTCCCAAACCATCGGGATACTAAGATAGGAAGGGTTCAAAGGAAGCTAGGTTGCAGCTCTTGCTCTATCCTAGGGCTCAGACTCCGGGAAGAAGGCTTTCAACAACAAGCAGAGATTAGCTACTTCATGCCCCTAGCAGCCAGACGAGCTAATTAGGGCTAATTCATTCCATATTCTTATAAACCTATAGGAGCTACAGGACGATGGAAGACAACTAATAATACAAAAAGATGATAGTCCGATAGATAGATGCAATTGAAGAAAGAGTAGGAAAGGTATTTTGCTAATTCATATAAGAAAACAGGAGGGTCTTACTACAATACCTAGACACAATACATATACTACAACTAGAGGAGAAGCGTTCTACCTCACTCTTTATCCTCATTGGACTGAAGGACTTCGCAAAAGAGGAGCTAACCCTACTCATGCGGGATACCTATTCCAAGTCTTACTACATGAGGTAGCTTGCTTACTCTTCTCTTACCTGAGAGTGAGAGATCTTATTTTATATTAGGCATTCGAGCTTGCTCTATCCCTATAGAGAAGACGAGAAGACTAACTATAAGACGAAGTCGAAGACTATACGAAAGAGCAAGCAACTACCTTACCCGCGCTCTTAGCTCGTCAAGTGACTTTTCTTTGCCTTCCCTCCATAAGGTCTTTCCTTTCGTGGTACCATTGTACCATACTCTCCTTTATATGGAAGATGGTATGTGAATATGGAAAGCCAAGCCCGGTCACTCCGACAATAAGAAGAAAGGGCTAAGGCCTGAGAGCCAACCACGGTCAAGCCTACTTTCCTTCTTCGTTCTGTCGGTGAACCCATCCTTCTTTCTATGAATGATGGCCCAAGGTCGAAGTCCAGGATGAAAATCAGTTAACCTTCGGTTAACCCTAGGGTCAGATCTGAACGATCAAAGTGCATTTTCCCGGGATTTTTCATCAAAAAATGGCTCTTTTCGTCAATACACAAAGGGGAACTCCAGACTTAGGAACCCAGCTTGGTGGAGCAGGAGAGGAATAAAAACCTTTGCTGTCAGTTTGATTGGCTGACCTGAGTAACCAAATCTTGAACTTCGACCAGGGTTGAGTTTGTCGAATCGATTGGCGACTGAGGTTTCTCCCTTTGATCTAGTTCGCGTATGGAACGTGCTTCGATGCCACCAATTGATAATAGTTGAGTCCCAAGGGATCGACAAGTCCGTGGATTTGCTTTACTTCTTATGCCCCGAATTCTTCTTTTGTGAGTCAATCAATCAAGAGGCCGAACGCTTACTCTCTTTTTGGCTTGATCAAGTCTCGGCTCAAGCAGCCGATGGGCATCCCGAAAGCAAGGAGTTTCTGTCTCTTCCTGCGGATAGCAGATTCATAGGTAAAGTAAAGAAATCCTTGGATTTGAAATGGATCGAATCTCGAAAAGGCGCCGTGCCTTGTGTTTGAATGAATGTTTCTAGAAAAGTCTCGAAAAGCCTAAAACCTTTAATGTGGAAGGAGAGTGCCACCACTAATGGGAGAGTTCTTAGTACCGAAGCGGTAAGTTACCACTAAAGAGAGGTCATGTTACCATTATCGAAAACGTGAGGTACCACGAAGGAGAGGGATAAAAACCTCACGACTAGTAGGAGTTGTAGTAAATGAAGACAATAATGTAGAATCACCAGTCATATGCTCAGAGGCTCCAGAGTAATTGTCAGAGGTCCCATCTATGGATGTCTTAGTACCCTCAGAATCTGAAGTAAGGGCATGATTGGCATAACGAGGAGGAGCAGAAGGCCTGCCATGCAGATCATAGCAGTAATCCACAGTATGACCCTCATAACCACAGTGGGAACAAATCTTGGTGCCTCGGCCTCCTCTACCACGACCACTATGATCACTGAACTGAACTAAACTGAGCTGATTTGTCAAGGATGGGTTCAGATTGAGATGTTGCCCTCATAGATCTCTGAACACTAGACCTCAGCTAAAGATGGAAGAGAAGGGGCCCCTAGCAACTGCTGACGAATGGGGCAAACTCAGGTCCAAGACCATCTAAAAACTTCACAACTCTTAGGTCTTTTTGGCGCTTCTTAAGTATAACAGGATCAGTTGTAAAGGGCTGATACATATCCAACTGGTCACATAGATCGACTAAAGTGGCATAGTACTCAGTAAGGGATTTATAATCCTTACGCAACGCCAATTATAGTTATTGAAATTCTAGTTATCTGAATAATGGGTCTAGGAGTGGCGACTTCCACTATGATCATTATAAGTATGATACTAAATATAGTTGGAATAATTACATCAATAGTTGCATTGACAGTTATCTTCGCTCTCAAGTCTGTATTGATAG